>CM053793.1:778584323-778689323 GCA_028749045.1 Cupressus sempervirens | reverse complement strand
GGTATTCATATGTTTACTAGCACATAATAGGTATTGTCAGGTAATCATGAGTCTTACATTACCAAACAACACATTACTTGATCACTTATGTCAACTGCGTTTTTCAATACGTTATCCATACATGTGTGTCTTAAGGGGACATAGGAGTCATAATAGGTCATACTATTTTTTATAGGTTCTAATGAATCTTAATATGTATTATTAGGATATAATAGGTCTTATTAAGTAATGATGATTCTTACATTACCAAATGACACATAATGACCTCATGATATATTTTTAGGTATTTTTATCCATATATATGTTAAGGGGACCTAGGGACTCCTACTAGGTCATTACGTCTGTTATAGGTTGTAACAGGTATTCATATGTTTACTAGCACATAATAGGTATTGTCAGGTAATAATGAGTCTTACATTACCAAACAACACATTAAGATCACTTATGTCAACTGCATTTTTCAATACATTATCCATACATGTGTGTCTTAAGGGGACATAGGAGTTGTAATAGGTCATACTATTTTTTTTAGGTTCTAATAACTCTTAATATGTATTATTAGGATATAATAGGTCTTATTAGGTAACAATGATTCTTACATCATCAAATGACACATAACGACCTCATGATACATTTCTAGGTATTTTTATCCATACATATGTTAAGGAGACCTAGGGACTCCTACTCTAGAGGTCATTACGTATGTTATAGGTTGTAATAGGTATTCATATGTTTACTAGCACATAATAGACTGACCTTACTATCAACCTTAATAAAATTATATCCCATTTACTTTATTAACATTCTTAACTCTAATTCAAACTACTAAATTAAGTCATGAGTTCTAAATTGTAAACTAACATTTGCTAACTAAACTCATTTACTTATCTAGTAACAAATTTTTCTATCCCTATGTCCTAACTCTCATCTACACTCCCCATAATCATCAAAGCATTTACATCAAAATTTAAATTTTAGTCAAGAATTATATTTTTTTATTGCATGTATGTACATGTGTACACTTAGTTATCATTTAATCAAGAAATTTTATTTTATTTTTATTGCATATACATGTACATGTACGAATATTTATTTTTCACATTTGCATGAGCACGTTACAATGTACATTAGATATGGTCTCTAAGATAATTTGTTTTAAAATACATATGTATGTTACATGATTGTTCATTTAGCACCATACATTTAATGTTGTGTATTTATATGTACATGTGTTTCAAATTAAATTTAACTTTTAATTATTTTAATTTAAATAGACTTGTATGTTTATATTTGTATATATATGCATGTGCAGATCTCTAGATATTTATCACTCAGATTGTAGCTTCACATTCATATTCTCATATTTATTTTCATATATACATTATGGCATCCGGTTTTGGGGATCGTGCTCCTGCATCCTCAGGGGATACCAGTGTTCATGGTGGGGGTCAGAGTGTTGAGTCTGGTACAACACATAGATCGATCTCCACCCATGATAGACATCAGTTATTTAGAGATACAGTGGCGAGATTATCTCGTGCTATGCAGGTTTTGGATACCTCGCTTTCCTCTTCTACCACCCTCCCTAATAGGGAGAAGGTCATAGCGATGCGAGAGGAGTTATTTCGTATGATTTAGACAGTTGAATCATACAACCCTTTTGATGATATGAGCATTGAGACATTTTATTCTTCTTTATCTCACAGTGTCACTGGCACTGTGAAGTATACACAGATTGACGTTGAGGTTTCCACCGGCATGGTAAAAACCATGTTTCCATCTTATGCAGATTGTCGCAGAGTCAGAGGCTACTCTGCGATGAAGTGTACTGATCCACTCGTCGCTCCATTGATGTATCCTCGTTGGTTGGCTACTCATCATAGATGGCCATAGAAGGATGAGTTCCCCCTATATTTCTGCAAACAATTGTTTGCAGAATTTCATTTAGACTATGATATTGACTATATAGATTATGCAGGGCATGTTGGGCAGGGTCAGGGGAGACTTTCTAATAGATTTAGACCCGCGGACACTCTTGCGCCCGTTAACAAATGGGCAATGGTGGGTCCAAACCTTTTGGTTATGCCGAGAGGTCCACAGATGGCTACTGCAGGTGAGAGTATTCCTGATGACACAATTAGGACACAGATTTTTTTGAGCATTGCCACCGTCGCCACACAGTTACATGAGATTTCTTCTGATCGATGTAGTCGATATATGCTACGGTCTCAAGGTACCGCTCCCATATCTGCATCATCTAGCACACCTGTCGATGATGATTATGGAGTTGCAGACATACCTTCTCCTATAGACATTTCTGCAGTCTTAAAGGTGGATGCATTGCATCGTTTGGCATCATATTTAGCATCTGATCTTTTAGATGCATATCGAGCATTATCTGCACTCTCAGGGATTCCACTTCGTGACATGAGCTCTCAAATTAGACATATTTTGTCACGTACAACAGTCCCAGAGGATTCACAGAGGCAAGAGGACATTCCTGCACCTTCTACTACTCCTACTGCTACACAGGCTCAGGCTACAACACCAACCCCAGCTACTCAGGACCCTACATCACCCCCCCCTACTCAGGATCTCAGTGACACCATACAACCTGGTCTATTTACTTCCATGCTTTCAGATCAGGGCCGCACTATTGACTTGGATGCTAATACTATTTTTTCATTACATGATTCAGATATCAGTCAGATCGACAGAGCATTACATAATGCTACAGTAAATATCTCTATATGTTTAGATTTATTTTTATTATAGTAAATAATATGTCTATATGTTTAAATTAATGTATATGTGTGTGTTTGTGTATGTGTTATAGGGTTTGAGTGATAGTATGTTACGTTTTGCTGATCTGTAGACACCGACAGATCCTACACGTCATGAGTCCCAAGTATGTTACAATTTATATATATATATATTTGATTTATATACATGTAGATCTTAATATAATTTGTTTGTACACATAATTAAATGGTTCACTTGTTATCATTTGACACAGGGTTCAGATGCAGCTGATAGACCCTTTTGGGGACAAGGCCCAGGATCAGGAGGGGGGATGTAGTTGATTAGATCATATGTGACCTTTTATTTTATTACACACATGTTATGTCTAGATACATATTTATATGGACAGTTTGATGTTTTATATGTTATTTCCATATGCATACATTTTATATCCAGACACTTTGATGTCTTATATGTTATTTTCAGATACATGGTTTAGATGGACACTTTGATGTTTTATATGTTATTTCTAGATACGTGTTTATATCATGGACACTAAATGATGTTTTATATGTTATTTCCAGATACATGTTTATATGGAGATTTTGATGTTTTATATATGTTATTTCCAGACATTTGATCTACATGATCTATTTTTACACATTTGATATGGGTACATTATATTCTCCAGATATATGCACATATATGTTATTGATCTTTTAATGTAGACGTCTATTTTATTGATCTTTTGATGTCTTCATCTTTTATGTAACTTATGTATGTGTTATGCACATGTTTCTATATGTTATTCATATTTTCAATATTCAAGTTTACATCTATATGTATAGTTATTCATCTTAATGCCTTAATCTAAGTGTAATTAACTATATAATTTTAATGGTCGATGTACATAACAATATAACATATATTTAATGACATGTCTTAATTAACTGTATAATTAACTGTATTTAGTCTAATTATATTTAATGTAGATCATGTATTAACTATATTTAATGACATGCCTTAATTAACTATATTTAACCTAATTAACTATAACTAACTATATTTAATCTAATTATATTTAATGTCTTAATAATTAACTCTATTTAATGACTTAATTAACTGTATTTAATGACATACATTCTTAATTAACTATAATTAACAACATTTAATTAATAAAATATAATATACATGTAATATGTAACATAGTTCATATAACATATACATGTAAGAACATAACGATTATATACAAACATAAAGAATGTATCATATAAGAACATATAAAGATTATATGTACATACAAATACATACAAATACTAAAATGGTTGTCTTAAGGGGAGGTCTTAAGAGACCTGGTCTTAAATGAGATATCCATGTCAAATTTAAATAAAAATAACAATACATGCCTAATTTTGCATATGCAAGATAAATGATCCAATGTACAAAAATTTATAAAACAAATATCCTATCAATATTAAATATGAAAGTATAAGAGCTATATAGGCATAACTCAACTAGAGCTCCACAATAAGTACATAGGTAAACTAGAGCTCCACAAACAATGTATTGTTAGGATCCTCTCTACTTTTTATTATCTCTAGAAGTTTTTCATGTTCTTCAATAGACAATTTCCACTTTTGATTTCCACAACGTCCTTTTCTTTGTACTACTTCAAATTGTAATTTGGTTGCTATAACATGGTTACTGTAGTGTAAAACCTTTTCTCTAGGCTTGTATTCAATAAATTCAATACCACTACCAATTACCCTTGTTTGTTGATAATATGTTCCTTCAATAACAACTGATCCAATTGGATATGACTATTCATCAGCATCTATAGTTCCTTCTAGCAACTTGTGTTTTGCTTTTGTGCATCTTAAAAGATAATAGTCCACATTTTCTGCATTATTTGGTAAGGCTTGAACTGCAAAAATATCTCCTGCATGTATATAAAAAGATAAATATAAATTAATTTTAAAACAAATATACATGTATATTAATTTTATATATATGTATATATGCACACAAACCTGCCACAACTAAATCAAAAATGCGGTCATAATCAGCTGAATATACTGGATCATGAATGTCAATGTCAATGTCAACATCTTCAAAAGGAGGCTTTCTAACTATCTCCTTCAAATCCCAATGTGAAACATATCCATTCTCAATATTTTCACATGCACTCACTACATTGTCCTTAATGCAGTCATCACAAAAACATGTTTTCTCTCTTACTTTAAGTACTGGAGGTTTATGGTTTCCTGTAGTCATCACTTGATGTAAACTTCTAATTCTAGGAATCGTTTGACAATTGTAAGGATTAGATCAATCTATATCTGTTACAAATACAAAAACTAATTGTCATATTTCAAAATAAATATTTAATTAAAAACTCAACTTGATTTGAAAAAGACATTAAAAATAAATATAACTTAGTTCACCTTTCACCTCTCAAAAGTAACGCTTATTGTATTTAGTATCTCGAGTAGCAAAATGAACTTTGCACCATTCAACAATTTGATTTGCGCTCTCTATCCTATTCCCTATATGTACATAAAATATGCATGTATATATAAAATTTAAAATATATGCTATTAGAGTATTAAACATGTACATGTAAAAAATGCATATATTTACCTGCAAGTTCATGTTGTCGAAGCGCACGTTTTATACATGCTCCTGCTCCATCATGCTCCCCTTTTCCGTGTCCACTTTCAAAGAAATTCCATAAAAACTTAACATTGGTTCTAGCATGTTGCATTGCTAACCAATTAAATGCTTTTGCAGATTTGAATTGTCCTGTGAACATGAAACATGATAAGTATCTACAATTATCCAAGTACATATATTAAATAGAAATAGACATGTCCAAATAAATACAAGTTAAAATAAAGTTAAATAAATGTGTAACTATTTCGTGTATACTAACCTGCACATCCATCATACCAAATCCAGTGCTTTGAAACATTTATTCCACGATTTCTGAGATCTTCAGAGAACATTGCAAAACAATGAGCCACATAACTCCTGTCATGAACTTTATCATCACTAATATAGAAATGAACCTCTTTGATGATGATGCGTTCATTTTCATCCAATCTTTCTATCTGATCCACCTCAAATTGTGCATGTCTATAGGTCACTTGCACAAATATTGCAACTTGTTCAGAATGATAATATTGGCTTTGGAGCTTTGTATGAGGTGCAAATGTATAATTCTCAGAAAAATCTACAATTGAAAGTATACAACAAGGTGGAAAACAATTTTTGGAATAACGAAATTGTTTAGCTTGCCATCGTGCACCATGACAATGTTGGATATGTGGATATATCAATGGACGGAACTTGGCCATGAACTCATCATAATGCAATTCACTCTCCTTCAATACAATTTTTTCTGGATTCATCCCCTCTATTATTTTGGTATGTCTCATATTCATATCTCATCCATGAAACTAGTGTGAATTCATTAATATTCTCAACTTGCATAATTTCAGAAAATTTGTGTAAATCTGCACAAACTTCTGTAATGCCCCGCCAAGGGATCCAAAAGAATTAACCTAAAGTTTCACTAAGTTCGCTAAACATATTTTTTTTAAAAAGTAAGAATGTATAACATACGCATCAAACACATAGTAGCGGAAGCAATAACATGTAATCATCGACAAACATACATTGCAAGTTACACTTCTTAAAGATCCCAAGACGTTGAGTCACGTTTAAATTTAATTAATTCTAAGTCTAACAACTATCACATATATATGAAAGAATAATCAGAAAGTCCCATGTCCATAATATACATTTGTTCTGAATGCCTCTTGGCAAATTAATTCGGAATGCTCAATCATCCACTGTACAAGTCACAGGGTATGAAAGGCTTAAAAGAATATACATATGTAAAGATAAAGATACAACATCCTCAAATCCATGATACAAAGTACAGTAAAAATATATGAAACTATTCCCCTTACATGATACATCCATACATCCATAATGATAAAACATCTATCATAAAATCTAACCATCCATCATAATAATCCAGGAACATAGTGAAGGTAAATGCCAATCACGAAAACTCCAGCCACGGTGACCACGGAACGGATCTCAATGGTAAGAGTAAAAGCACTGCCACCCGACCGCGTGGAACCTAAATGGTCCACTCCCACCGCGCTGAGGAGATAGTCTCAAGTCCCAAACAAGGTATCAAAACACAAAACACAAGTACTCTCTAAGTCTGGGAAATCCTAAAAGTATACTAACTCAAGGGTTCCAACATAGATAGACATCTAGACCCAGAGGCACCACAAAGACACGTAGGAAACCTAATATGCAAGCGGGAAAGTGTCATCGCAAAAGTCACATAGAAGTTACCCGAGCAATCCCTTAGGAATCCCGGGTCCCTACTGATCCTGCGGCCACTAGTATCCTCTCGTACTGACGAGGCTTACTATGGAATGCAAGGTCGTAACCAAGCGTCCTCTCTACCCCATCCTAACCTGTACTAGCACTCAAGGCATGGGAGAGAACATACAATTATCTTGTTAGGTTCATTTTCTCCCATTTAGTGTAAATGTTTTCACTTATTAAATCAACTTACAATGGGTTACTCTAGGCAGCCTCTTAGGGCCCCGATCCCCATTGCAAGCCACTTCCCGACACTACACATAGATAACCTACCCTAGGCTCATGAAATCATAAATCAAAGAATCATAATAAAACCACCTCAGTCCTATACAAGCAACTGAAAAACATCATAAAAGATAAGCCACAAAATTACATCAGTTCTTCATGAGCAACATATAAGCATCCAATAATAATCATATGATCACGACAGTTCTCTATCAGCAACTGAAGGCATTAATGATAAATCACAAAATCCAATGGTTCTCTAATGAGCAACTAGAAAGTATCTCAATAGAAAATTACAATACTAATCGAAGACCCCAAAATGGTCAAGTTAAAACATGACATCATCAAGAACATAACAAACACTTCAGTCCTCTCAAGCGACCGAAAAGCAATCCAAGTATAACTGATCGAGACTCAAAAATGGTTATCAAATATAACTGATCGAGACTCGAAAATGGTTAAGTTAGGTATCTCAAATACATACACCTCAGCTTCACACAAGGAAACTGGAAAGCAATAACAAACAGTAAATACATCCATCATAGAGCATACTATCACATTACCTTGGTTGGTTTGAAAAGATCGAGAACAAATCATCATAACATCACATTCACAACCCCGAGCCTCTGGGGACAACCTAAACTGGTCAACGCTAAACCAACCCCATAACACTCAAACATAAACAATATATAGAAAACATCATAGTCTCACAATTGGTTTTGATTTGAAATATACAGTTGAGTTAAACAATAAGGTTTCAGTTTTCAGTGTTTATTTTCAAATAAAAAGTTTTATAGTTCAATTTGATTGATAATATACTATTGAGTAAATGTGAGGTTTCCATTTCCAGTTGAACGTATGTTTAAAATAGATAGAACCCGTAGTTCACCTTTACAAATTAACCCGTTCCTAACTCCAAATGAAACACCTAATTACCCTTAATTGATTTTAAGTCAAAGTCCTAAAACAATCTAAGGTAATAATTAAATTATTAATAATCCTTGTTGATTATAATAATCTGCGCTTCCATTAAAATCGATGTTATAATATTAAACTTGCTTACACAAATATTCGATTTAATTAATCTTAATTAAGTCAAACTATAACTAAGATTAATTAATGATACATAAAGAATCATATTATATTTATTAATAATTTATTTATTTATAAAATTATTAATAAATAATAATAAAATTTCAATATAATTTAAAATTTAATAATTTTAAATTATCTAATAACAATATTAAATAAAGTAATTCTATTTAAAACGTTTTTTTAAAAAAAAATGATTTATAAAAATTTAAATCGTAATACTTTTTTTAAAAAAAAACAATGGCGTTTTTAAAGGCCTGCCGGCTTGCCGTCCACCTGCGGCCGCAGGTGTTACTGCTGCGCAGCAGTACCACCTGCTGCGGCAGCGTGGGAAAGAGTGTAGGGCGTGGGAAGTGGTGGCCCCGCCCCACCCCAAATATATATTTTTTAATTTTAATTTTTTTTTAAAATTTAAAACAAATCTCCAATTTCGATTTTAATAAAAGTATAAAATAAATTAATTTTATTTTAAATTAGATTTATTTAATTTTATTAAAACAATAAATATATATATAAAATAAATAATGTTTATTTTAAATTTAGTTTTATTTAATTTTCATTAAGACAATATCCTCCAAGGAAAATATATATAATATATATATATATATATATATATATATATTTTTTTTTAAAACTTAGAACTTTCAATTTTACATTCAAAACCCTTACCTAATTAAATCTTAATTTCTAAATCAAGAAAACAAGGGTTCTAATAATTCATCCAATCTCCATGGATACAGAAATTATTGACGAACAATTAATAAATTCACAATATTGAAAGCTTAAAACTTTCATCACAGAGAATTCGGATTTACAAACCCCAGATACGAAGAAGACAGGAAAGGATAATTGCGTATTTAATCGATAATCAACAACACAAGACCCTACCTGATCCTGATGCTATTATGAAATTCCCAGGAACTGTAAGAGAATTCGCTCCTCTCAATAACCTTCTTCCCAAAATCTTTCTTTGGTATTCGCCTTCTGAAAATCGCTTCCAAAAGATGTCTCCCCAAAAATTCCCGTCCAACTTCATATCTCTCAAAAATGAACCCCCAAAGTTGTGATAAGCAAATTCTCCTCAAATCGGGGCACTAATTGTGCGTTCACCCGAGAAGATTCATTGCATAACTGAGTTAACTCCAAATTAACCTTTATTATCCTTTCTTTTATTTTGCATTCAACTTTCATGCACATTAAGTTAATTTATTAAATAACTTTATTTAATATACCACTTGACTTCTATTTTAAATTAATTTATTACTTTAATCTCATGTGCACTTTATGAAATTAAAATAACGTTATTAATTTCTATTATTTAATCTTTTAATTTAATTCTCAAATTTAAACTCATGCTTAGATCATGCGATCTAGAATTTTTAATAATTTTATATCTTTCAACTTTTAATTTATTTTAGAAACTTAATTGATAACATATTTAATTAATTTAAATAACAATAATATTTAGTATTTATTTAAAAATGAACTCCAAATATATTATTATTAAATTAAATAAATATTATCCTGTTCTAAATTTATCTTTGAACTTTAATCTCCAAATTTAGTTCTTTTATTTAATTAATTTCTCAATTAATTAAATATTAAAGATATCATATTAATTCTCCATTAAATTAAATCATTAATTAATCTTTTTAATTAGACTTAATTAATAGAAAACACAGCAAGGACTCATATAACAACATACAAAAACCCATCATAGAAAAACACATACCAAATAAAACAAAAAGGGTTATAATCACGAAATTACATCATTTGATGCATTCAGAGGGTACTTAACTCAGATACTTGTCCTAATTATCAATTAGGACAATTGGCTAAAGGGTTTAGGATTTGGACTTAAGAGTTTATCTCCTCTCTCTTACCATTGAGATAATGCGATAGGGTACGCTCATCCTGGCAATTCAAGGAAGTCGATACCCGGTACTTGCAACCTGCATAAAATCCACGCATGTATAAACACAATATTCTAAGCTAAACAGACAATGGCAGGAAGTGGTGCATCGTGTAGATCCCGACTAGTAGGTGACTACGACTCCCTTCCTTAACCACATCAGAAACACCATACATAAATAAAACAAACACGCACACCATACACATGCAGTATGGGGTAAGTATCCATAAGAAAGCACATGTGATAGTAAACCATCTAACTAATCATCATCGATAACTGAAAACATTGAATAATCATCATACATGCATGAAATATAGAGTACCAAGTAATCTCATCATATAATAAACTGAGTGTAAAACAACATCTGATAATCTCTAAAATAATAATACTAATCATCAAACATAAATTGGCCTAAAAGAGTTTGGCAAGGATGACAGAAATGCGACTTAGGGGCAGGCACTACAACTTCACACTGATTTTTGATGCATTGTACTTTGAATTCATCTGAATCTTCTAATTTATCACATAATATGGACCTCACAAATTGTGTTGTACTGCTAGGGATGACCAAATTAGGATCAAGTATTGCCATAACTTTTTTAAATGATTGCAAGTGTAGACCAAATTCAACATGATTTCTACAACAACAAGTTTCTCGCATCTTATTTATGCGTACAAAGGAAGGACGTAAACTCTCAAACATTCTCTGACATATTTTGACATTTGAAAATTCTTGTTTGAATGCTTCAAAAAATTCACTTTGAGTTATATCTATGAAATGTTTTGGATGTTCAATTTTGGCCCCTGTTTCTTGATCTTTAATTTGTATAGTATCACGCCTATTGGAAGAAACACGAGAATGTGTGGTCCAAAATTCAATAACTTGTCTTTTTACTTCTTCAGAAATCTTGTCTTTTCGAGGAACTCTACAAATATTCACCCAGTTATTCTCAATGTTATCATCTAGCATATTTCTCCTTTTGATGTATCTCTGGACAGTTCTTCTAGATATATGTAGTACATCAAAAATTGCATGTACCTATTTTCTATGTGTCAATTTTCTACTAGATATAGTAGTCATCAATGCTCTACGTGCATTTCTCAAATCACCTCCTCGAGTTGTGTTGTCAATTTTGTTATAAGCATTTTGCAAATTTTCAACTATTGTTTTATTAATATTATGAGCATGGCTTTTCCTGTTATCAACACTCAACAACTCTAAAACAGGTCTCATATCTCTTCTCCTAAATAACTTGACAAATAATTGTGCCTGTCGAAATATACTTTTATCCTTGAAATATTCATCCCACATGTTCTAACAATGCTTTTTGATAGTGTTATCATTTATCATATCTTTACATGGAATTTGGTTAAAAAGTAGTTCTTCATCCAAATCCATCAAATTTTTTATGCTTTCTAATTTGTCTCTATCAATAGAACTGCCAATTTCTTCCTCTTCATTACTTTCATTTTCTTCATGAATCTCATCATGTTCAGGAATTTCAGTAGGTTGGTTTTGAGCATGTTTTGTATGGCCTTTCATTTTTTCGTCTCTTTTTCTATCATATTTTCTTGATCTTTTCCTTTTACTACCCATTGAATATTTCAATCTATAGAACAAAAAAAAGAAAGAAAAAAGATTTCATTAAATATCAGCTAATGGTTCAATATATAATACATAAAAATAAAAATAATTAGAAGAGAAAAAAAGCACCTTCAAAATATTCAATCCTTTGCAATATTGATTAAATATGCAAAACAGTTGTTGAAAATTGCTTCAAAATTAATTGTTTTTTGCAAATCTTCTTCCAATTTTTGCTATCCCTGTATATTTAATTTAAAAAAAAAGAGAAAACAATATTTTTTTATATAAAAAAGTCACACTAACCACTAGCGGTTTCTCAAGCCGACAAGTGTTTCGGTCGAAACTGTTACGGCCAAAACAGTTCTGGCCGAAACCGTCTATGTGGCAGCCAAACAAGCAAAAATCAGAACTTCTATAAACATCTCACTTTGAAGGCCAATTTGACCTATTAAATTGAAGTATTTTTTAAAACTAAAAATATACTTTTGTAGTTCTCGGAGTCATGATTATGATTGTATAATTTTTTTAAAGTTTTGATTATGAATAATATGTTATAATTTGAAAATATTACAAGTAGGTATCTTAAGATTTAGGAAGATGTCTATTCAAAAATAAGAAAAAAATAGTAAATCATGTTAAAAAATTTAATTTTTTTTTATGGTGCACTAGAGGAGAGAGTCTTCTTCAAGAATATGTAATTTTTAAAAAAAAATATGTAGATTTGATGGAAAAAGTTTGACGAGAGAAAAAAATTGTCTATTTCTGATAACTTTGACTTTGACCAGTTATAACTTCAAAAATATTAGCCAAATTTCAATTTTTCTTTTTCGGTGCACCAGGTATACATGTTAACTCTAACATATTCCAAAATCAAACCAAAATATGAACATTTGCATATATTTGTTTGACGGGAAAAAAACTCTATATTTTTAGTATTTTTAAAAAATTTAAAAATACACTTTAAAAATTCAAAAATAAATAAAATTTTTACTCAATTTAAAAAAAAAAAAATTATAGACATAAACTTCATCCAATTTTACACATTTCATTAGTTTACATCATCTTCAAATTCTAAGCACAAATGCCACTTTTATTTCGTTAAAGTTGAAGACTTTAAATTCTGATATCACTTCTCCTTTATAAAAGGTGACACAGGTTTGTGCTTTTACCCTTCTAATTTGTGTTTACATTTCATATATTGTGGAACATTTGGAAGTAGAGGAATGAGGAGATATTCCAAGATAAAAAATGAGACCTTACTATGTTTAATCTTAAACTCGTACATTTTTATATTATGTCTCAGGTTATAGTTACATTGGAAGTGTCAAAGGAAAAATTTCTAGCTATGCTCAAAGATGGGCCATGGTAATCTTCAAGAAAGAAATCTAGCTATATACTAGAATGTAGGACCTTGTTCCAGACAAAACTGGCACAAACAATGCCAATTTTCTTATGCTTGACAACTCTAGAAGTTATCAGGAGGACATTAGGTTGGAGGATGATAGTCTCAAAGATAAACACATTATTTTTGAAGACAAGACCAAAGACATCATAGCTAATGAGGATGGGTGGAATTGATTATACATCTATTGAAGGTCAATTATGAATTTTGCAATAGGTACACCGAATAAATTTTGAAGGTCAATTATGGAAAAGATGATAAACTAGATTATAATCACAACCCTAACCTTAATTATTACATAAACCTAAACCATTATCCTAACCATAACCCTATGCTTAACCATAAAATTAAACGTGTTCCAAAGTCTAACTCTAATTCTAACCTTACCCCTAATCCTAATCCATGATAATATATATGTTGTAATCTCTTATACTAACCATAATTGTAACATTTTCGTAATCTTAACTCTAATCCCAACCCAAATGCTAAAACCTAACACAAAACAAGATTATAACCCAAACTCTAAATCTAATTTTTTTTAATGTACGATAAAACTAATCATATTCGTAATTGTAACCTCAATCCTTACCTTAAAACTAATCCTAATAAAAATTGTAACCCTAATCATAATACTAATTATGATATAACCCCTTACTCTAACTATAATTGTAACACTAAAATTTATTGAGATTTTATTGAGAATTCTAATCCTAATCCCAACCGTAGTTCTAACCCTATCATAACTCAACTACTAAACTCTAATCCAAAACAAATTCATAGCTCAAAGTGTTAACCTAATTGTAACCCTATGTGACATTAGCGACTAGTATAAAATAATTTAAATTATTTTGAAACTATAATTATATACAATAATAGTTTTAAAAAATTGATATTATACAACCTATTGTCAAATCAATTATTTTAAAACTAATTTTATAATTTCTCATATATTTATAAGATATTATACTTTGTATTTGACTTAAATGTAAAAATAGTTTTTAAATATAAAAGTATTTCTTTTATATAAATAATAATAACTTTTCTACATAGAAATGAATTTTTTTCCAAACAAATAGAAAAATATTGTGAAACTTTTTTTTCTTTTTACATTTATTAAATGGACAATATAAAAATTAAAATTGAAAACTGAAAACTCGATTTAAATATATATTAAAATATGAAATAAAAGAAAATTAAATCCAAAATAAGTTAAAAAATTCTTTGTATTAAATATAAAAAATAACTAAAATAACTAACCAATAAAATAACACATCTACGTCATTTTAATTGAATTTTTTTATATTAAATATAAGCAAACAATTAACTAATAAAACAATAATAAGAGATGGGCAAAAAATGAGTACTGGGATAGCGATGAAGAACCAAGACGGGTGGAAATCAACTGACCCAACATTCATCATTAATGCCTAGATGGATGTTATTTCAATCGTCTTGCACTGGCTGTGAGTAAATATAGGCCATGGATGGAATTCTGAAGTTCGGGAACTTCAGAATAGGGACGCCTTCGGCGTAAAAATGGGGACAAAACTTATTCGGGAACTGAGCATTGCAAAATTCCCCATTAGAAACAAATAAACTCACCAATTATGGGATCCACGGCTCCTTGGAGGCATTTGCTTTCAAAATCACTGGACTCCAACTCTCATCTCAGGCATGCAACCTACTTTCAGCTTGTAATGTACTGAACCCTTTTGCACACTATTCAATACCAATTGCATTCCAACCAATCTAGAGGATAAATATCAGTGCTAAGCCACATGTACTATGCTTTCCAATAATCTGATAATCCCAGAAAATCTCAGTGCGTGTCCTCCTGTTAATCACAATGTTGGGTAGAAATATAACGATGTGGGTGTTTATGTTTAGGCGACTGTCAGGCCCGATGGAAGACCAGCCAATAGAACAGTGGTTTTCAGGTACAATCCAGTTTACATTGTTTCCATATCTCGCTTTTGGATGCATCGAATTGTTGGGTTTACTGCATCTTATTGTATGCGTCTTTATTTAGAATGGGTATGGAAGATCTGAAATTTTTACTTTTTGCAGAGGGTTTATGGAAGGCACCAATAAACTTCAAGTTACTACGGATTCCCGCACTCACAAGGTCTTTTAGATGTAACGCTTCTTGCATGTGTTTTTCAGGTGTATTTAATTTGCTGTTGTAAGATCGTTTTCCAAACAAGTTGTTAAAGCAACTATGCAATTAGGTTATCTTTATTAACAAATGGTTGCTCTTAGTCCATCCTTTTTGCTATTAAAATTTTGATGGAAATTAATACATCATTGACCTGTTTGAAACTTATGACATTGTTCAGCTATTTACAATATAAATTTTTAAAACGCTTGTTTATATAATTAGAATTCCGGGGCTGATTATAAATCCATATCGATGTAGTTTGTATGTTTAAGGACGACGAGCAGTAATAGCGGTTTGCAATTAGTTCTGTTGGTAATTGAAGCGCCATTTTTGCAGGTTGAAGAGATTCGTCAATGTCCTTATGGGGAGGTATGTTATTTCTGCAGTCCTCTTGCGCCATAATTTTAGTTTTGCATTTCTTCTTTTGTGGGGTGTTAAATACAAGAATCTTGTTTTGCTACATAGCAAGCCAAATACGTATCTGGATAGCAGGCCGCTCTTTGGCATTCCTTATATTACAATATTTCCCTCAAGTCGATATTACTCCCATTTTATGATGCTGCCATTGGGTTGGAGATTTTTCAAATTCAACTGCTCTACCACATCCATGGCCATATCTATTGATAAGTAGCTCCTCTGCTACATTCACCAAGCTGCATTAATACAGAGATCACTTAACACACGTCCATCAAGCTGGATAACTGATATACCACTTAGCATTGAGGGTTGTCTGCCAGGTTCAAAACCTGAGACCAGTTAATAAGTGCCTCATCTTAGAACTAAATAACAACCAAAGTATGACGTAGACTACAAGCTTGGAATCAGCTTTGTATTTGGAACTTTCTGCTAAGATATAACAGCTATACCATCGCCTTCATACATTTTGAGATGCTGGATTGGGCTGCCGCATGAAGTCTATTGTCATCTCTCTTGCACATGATTGCAAAAATTCACGAGAAATACAAACATATCCTCTAAGTCCTTAATTGGTGTTAGCTGAGCAAGTCTTTCTTTGTAGGTGGTTCCAATTGTTACAAAATCTTTAAAAAATTTGTTGAGCGTATAGTTGTATAAGCTGTGTAATAGTTACTACAGTTTTGTTTATGTCATCTACATTCATTCCAGAGGAGCTGAATAACATCTCAATGTGACAATATGTCATTTTTGGTTTGTAGGTGTGTTGGTATTTTACTGATTCTTGGGAGCAGTTTCGTATACAAGTGAAACTTGATATCATTGATGAAACAGACATTGAACCCATGAGGCTTTTGGTAAGAATCTTGTCTTGTTGTTGTAACCTTGCTTGGACCCTGCAAAAAATTGTGTGACCTCCTGAACTATTTATATGAAAAGAAGAGTTGTGGGGAAACACACTGGATGTTGAAAGTTGTTTCAGCATCTCATTTTTGAGCTTTTGTGAATTCATTTGCATTGCTCATGTGACATATGCTGTAAAGTTCAGTTGAGCTGGTCCTACTTATTATTCTTAGTTCTATTCAGACAAAACCAAAAAATCAGAATTTTGACTATTGTGTTCAGTGGCTCTCTAAGTTTCCACAGTTCATCATAATTGTGCCTTTCATTACTGGATGTTGTTGTTGTGATTTATTGCAAGTGCAATAAACTGAGTTCCTGAAATTGCTGAGTCAAGGCTTGTAATATTAAGCTCTAATACCGTCCTTTGAATACATTTTTACTTTTTTAAATGGTCCCTCATCAATGAAACATCATTTCCTCTTCGTGCCTGTTGTTAGATTACTGATGTACATTCTATCAGGCCAACTGTTCTATCTGCATTTCCTTGAATTTAATCAATTTTTCCTTGCACTTTTGCAGATGAGAGAGAGAGCTTGGTTTGCTAGCTCCCCAAGGTCAAGATTACAATTTCTGGGGCCTCAGCCTGCCTTACCTGTGCTACACACTGAAGCAGAAACAAAATATTCACTGGATCCGTCTGCAGGGCCAGTTGGAACATTTTGTCTGCTAACATTAGATCCAGAGCAGGTGCTTTCTTCTTCCTCTGCTATTTTCTTGTGTAGGAAGATTATATAAAGCTTGTGCATGGATTTTTACGAACGAATGAAATCATAAGGAGCCACCCTACAAAGTCTTGAACATCTTAGAACAAATCTCAGTTATTTGTAAATCTTCATAGTCTATGTTTGCATGCTAATTATTTTCCAAATCTACTGTTGTACTAAAAAACAGCATTTAAATATGTGATGTCCCTTTCCTAATTTGCTCTAGAATCACAATTGCAACAAATTAGGGCTAGGGCTACATCTTACCACGTAATTAAATATTGTGATCTTGGATTCGAATCCTGCAATCATAACATGAACATTGCATACAAATATATATCTATTAAATGATTAGGGTTAGATAAGATCAACATTGTAATCATATACTATCATTATGCAAGCATATTGATTTGGAGGAAGAAACATAATAAGTTTGCCTGAAGCCATTTTTCCATTAAGCCCCAGAGTGGATGTATCCATAGTGGTTTAATTGTACCTACTTTCCCCATCAATATCTCATTCTCTCCTAGAGACCATGCCGCCTTGTAGAACTGGGCTGAGGCTCTAAGGGGGTTTATTGGTCCTATGTAAGTCCCCTCTTGGCCTCCTTACATTATGCAAGTGCTCTCTTGGCCTCCTAACATAACCCACTTCACCCTCTTCTTACATCTCAGACCCTCCCTACAAGGTGGGTTGCAGGTAGCTAGGCATACCTTATATTGTATTATACTTAAGCATTATCTATTATGCATATTGCAGCATGGATCTCTCTCTCTCTCTCTCTCTCTCTCTCTCTCTCTCTCTCTATATATATATATATATATATATATATATATATATATATATATATATATATATATATATATATCAGTATGCCGATCTGCAGATAAAATTCTTGGGATAAGTGCTGATCAATCTTGTGAATCACCTTTTGGGTGCTGCTGCTGACTCGCTTTTATACTTGTTTGAAGATGTGATGCTCCTATTGTGGCCTCCTTCCTTTAATATCTTATTAGCCTTTTGAGGGGTGAAAACTCGTGGAAGAGACATACATCTTCAAATTAATTATTTGTGCCTTTTCGATCACACTCCTTCAAACTTGTTAGTAATTTAATTATTATTCTTTATCACTTGGATCTTTATTATCATCGATCTCTGTTTTTGGATAATTAGTCTTGTGTTTTATTGCACTAAGTCCTGATTGCTGTTTTACTTGTATTAACAGATTGTTGCTTAAAATCAGCTCATCCTTCATTTTCTTGTTTAACACTTATTGTCCCCTCTGTTGGTGATAAAAGCCTACCCTTGATGTGGGGGAATGACTGTTACCAACTTTCATATGAGTTGAGTCACCACTTTAAATTGTTGCCTTTGAGAATAATATATTATTTGCCAAGTTGATCTCCCTTGGATCTTCTCAAAAGAAACCTTCTTTCCTTTATATCTTCCAATCTAAGAGAGGCACACCTTTTCGTAATGTTTGCCCTTCTGCAATAGTCACAATCTTTCACAATTACCACCCTTTGCGATGCAGCGAGAATCCAAGGGTACCCCTACTGGAGGTAATCTGGATCCTTGCAAATAACCACACAGTGGAAATACAACACAAATGCAAGATCTGATACGAAATCAAAACACTTTATTCATAAATCAATTGTTTACATGTAATATGTCCAATTGTAAGGCCTTCTGGGTTAGGGCCAAATACAATAGCAATTACAAAACAGTTCTGCAAGATCCCTCAAGATCCAACCCAATCCAAATCCTAGCTAGTCCAAATCCACACTCTGGTAGAAAAACTCCAAGGAAATCTGAATTGGTGCTCACAAGCCCACCAAGCAATCTCCTGGTTCGCCAAGTCTCAGCTACTAGCCCTTCTCAAAATTCGCTCCTACACTTAATCCTCTTGTCCAAGCTGGATGAATCTAATAATCTTTGCCTTAAGACTCCACAAAACACCCCTACTTATACCCAACTAAGCCACATGTTGGCCTAGCCCATTACAAATTAAAATAAACCCTCACATTAAATGCCCATGCAAGCCACAAGTCAGCTGCAACACAAATTAAATACCTATACACAAATTAATGCCAAAAGTCAGCCCATAGGCAACTCGGTTACAGTAGAGACCAAGACCAAACCGAGTGTCAGAGAAACCACACCGAGTGTTAGCATCACCACAAAAATAACCGAGCTCCCTTCATTGATCGAGCACCAGCATGTGCCAAGTCCTGGAGAAGCAACCGAGCCCCTTCATTGACTGAGCTACTTGGTCAATACAACAACCAAGCATAACCGAGCCCTGTAGTATGAATTGAGCTCCTAGTGTACGTCAAGTACCATAAGCATCACCGAATACCTTCTTTAACCAATTCACTCGGTTAATACAGCAACTACCAACTACTCAGTTTTAACCAAGTACCACCTCTTCACTGACCGAGTCCTCCAACTCCAAAGCCAAAATACCCCAACATGCAGGATTGCTAGCCAACCAAGGATGCTCCTGCATCAGTCTGAAAGAGTCACAATTCTTTCATCATTTCTTCCCTTTGAGAGAGTCACTTCCTCATTTCCTTGTCTTTTCTTTCTTCTTCCATAAATCCTTAATTCCTATATTTTCTTCTTGCAGATCAAAACTATCTTACCTTTCAGACCCTCACAAATGGACACTGCTGTTGGTGTTGGATATAATATAATCATTAATTATTCCTTTTACTCTTTTTATTGTTTATTATCCAAATTCCCAAACTTGCAAATCTCCAAATGAGTTGGTCTTCCTTCTTGTATCTTTGATTCTTTGTGCTTGCAGGGGTCACAACTCTCCAAGACGTATCATTTGACCTTTTATTAAACCTAATTTAATTTGTAATATTATTATATTCTTATTTATTTATTTATTTACATTTACATTTTATTATTATTAATTAAATTTTATTTTAGAGAGGGACATTGCAAATACGTTGTTACCAACTAAACAAAAATGTATTAGGAAGGAAGATTCCAATTTGTATAGAGGATTAAATGTTTTAACTAGGATTGCTTTTGGAGTGAATTTATTCCTTTTACTCTTTTTCTGGTTTATTATCCAAATTCCCAAACTTGCTGATCTCCAAATGAGTTGGTCTTCCTTCTTATATCTTTGATTCTTTGTGCTTGCAGGGGTCACAACTCTTCAAGAAATATCTCTTGACCTTTTATTAAACCTAATTTAATTTGTAATATTATTATATTCTTATTTATTTATTTATTTACATTTTAATTTTATTATTATTAATTAAATTTTATTTTAGAGAGGGACATTGCAAATACGTTGTTACAAACTAAACAAAAATGTATTAGGAAGGAAGATTCCAATTTGTATAGAGGATTAAACGTTTTAACTAGGATTGCTTTTGGAGTGAATGTGTTCCACTTGATATGAGACCAAGATATCTTTAAGTATACCCCATTCATGTGTTGAACACCCATTAGATGCTAAAGGAGGAGGTGAATCAGCATAAACCAAAATCTTACTTAAGTAATCAACTATCTTGAATATTACCCTCACAACACATTAAGAAAATAATGAACCAAAATAACCACATATCAACACTGAGAAATGTTTATACATGGAAAACCCAAACTAGGAAAAACCACAGTGAGTGCTTGCTCACAGAGATAAATCACTGATATATATATAATCTGATTACAAGAATGGTAGGAGCTCACTGCTCCGGACTTGCAACCAAAGGCTTAGTGCCAATACAACACCAAATATAGATAGGAGCTCACTGCTTTAGACTTGCAAAAAAGGCTCAATGCAAAAGTATTAAGATACAGAAAAGAAGCTGTGCACCCAAGACTTGCTGTCCTAGGGACAAGGTTCTTTTGACTCTCCAAGGTAGATAAAGAAAAATTCTCCTAATAATGCAACTGTCTTGCATAACTTTGTCAACCTCAAAACATTGTTTCTGCCTTTACTTCTCTGATGCAGTCACAAAATAGCAACCTCATAAATTGAACTCTGCTCTTCCAAAACTCTGCTTGTAGATCTTCACTGTCTTGCTTACAACATACTTGACTTTTTGCCAAAGCACACACTATACTTATATACAAGATAGGTTATTGGAATCACAACAAGGTCAACCGTGCCAGTGTAATGGGCACCCCTGAATGTCCCAAAACTAAACCAAATTGCTGAAAGGAATTATGTCAAACAGTTTGCATTCAACTTCTTAAAACCCCTTATAACTCTGGAAATCAAACGTTTATTTGTTTGTTGTGTTTCGTGCATGGAATTGGTATCATACAACATAAACAAGAAAGAAACTACAACAATATGCAAAGTGGAAATGAACTGCTGCTAATAAAATGTTATTTTCAGAATTCATAAAACCAAATACATGGCAGATTTATCAACTCACTAATTACTTCAGCAATATTGTCATAATACTCCAGCCCATGCTTACAAACTTGCTGCTACAATACTTTGTCCTCCAATCAGTCCACTACCTTCATAATACCATTCCCTCCAAGCGGCATAAGCGTCGGACAAGTAGTGAAGAAGATATGAGCAAAATATCAAATCTGCCTGTAGCCGGAAATGCAACTAAACTGCCTAATAATGAAGCCAATAAGAAAGAATTTCAAAGGCCAAACCCCAAGGGAATGACGTCTAGAATGTTACAAGAGAGGATAGACGTCCTCAAATGCCAAGAACAAAGCTGCAACTCACACACTAATTTCTTCTCATATTCAACCTGTCTAATGAAGCTACAAATGCTTCCTTTTATTCTATTCCCACGGGTCCGTTCAACTCATATGGGCAATGTGGGATAAAGATGTGTAATATAAAACATATATTAAAATACCCCTTATGTCTCCCTTGGGTACACATCACCATAAAATAAATATTAAAGTAACACTTTAATATTTTACAATTAAATTAGACGTTACTTTAATAAAACTTCAGGTATTAAAATGTATTAGCAATCGGACTCCGAATAATGCGAGTGATAGCTCATCGGAAAGCTCTCACCGAGGAGTATCGAATCCAATCACCAAAATTGACCTGCACTGTGTCCTGCCGACTTACTAAAAATAGTAAGTATGCCTGAAACTGAGTAAATCAACTTCGTTTTGGCCCAAACTGGAAATGACTAGGCCAAAACACTCCAAGATCCCATTAAACCCTTCGTTAGCCCTCGGGACCATGTAGAACAAGGCTAACGCACACACACTTGGTCAACTGCTAAAATGGGGACATTACAGTCCGCCCCCCTTGAAATTGCTTGTCCTCAAGCAATCTCAGTCCAGCCTGCTGAATAACCTGCTCACTCTCCCATGTAGAATCTTCCTCCGACAGATCTTTCCATCTGACCAAATACTCCTTCACTATCCTATTTCTAAGCTTCCTCTCTGGTATCCAGAATAGCCTCAGGTACTAACACAAGCTTCCCCTCCTCATCCAAAGGGGGTAAAACTACAGAAGGCACTACACTCTGACCAATGGCTTTCTTAAGCCTAGACACATGAAACACATTGTGCACTCGATTGCCCTCTGGAAGCTCAAGCTCATAGGCGACTTTGCCCACTTTGCGAATCACCCTGTAGGGACCATAAAATCTAGGTTTCAACTTTTTAGCTCCGCTCTTCTTGAGCGATGACTGTCTATATGGTTGTAGCCTCAAGTAAACCATATCCCCTACCTCGAAACTGCGCTCTATTCGGTGCTGATCAGCATACAATTTTTGTTGATTCTGGGCCTGTTGTATATTCTCTTTGAGCACTTTCAGGATGTCCTGACTATCCTGCAATAAGTTTTTGGCTTTGGGCACTCTACTGTCCCCCAAAACTAAATCCATGAAGCTAGGTGCTTCATAACCATAGAGTGCCATGAAAGGAGTCATCTTGATGGACATATGATAAGTGGTGTTATAACAATACTCTCCCATATGCAACTATCTGATCCAAGCCTTTTGTTGTGTAGTTACATAGTTCCTCAAATATCCTTCCACCCATTTATTCACAATCTCTGTTTGCCCATATGTTTGCGGATGATAACTAGTGCTAGGTGTAAGATCTGTACCACACAACCTAAACAACTCTTGCAAAAAAACACTCATAAACTTACTATCCCGGTCGCTGACAATGAATCTGGGCAACCCATGTAACCTGAATATCTCTTTAAAGAAAAGATCTGCCGCCTGTGCTGCTGTGTAAGTGGACGGAATAGCAATGAAGTGAGCAAACTTCGTCAAGCGGTCCACCACCACATAGATGCAATCCCTTCCCTGCACTCGTGGTAAACCAGTGATGAAGTCCATCGAAATACTTTCCCATTTCCTATCAGGAATGGGCAAGGGCTGTAATAAACCTGCAGGAAATGTGTGTTCTCCCTTATTCTGTTGACAAACCACACACTCCCTGACATACCTCTGAACATCATCCTTGAGCCCTTTCCATGAAAACCGCTCTCGGATCTGCCTGTAGGTCTTGAAGACCCCCGGATGTCGAGCTGTGGGTGCATCATGAAATGCCTTCAGTATCGCCTCTCTCAAATGTGATGACAGAATCAAATAAACCCTGTCTTGAACTCTGATCAATCCATCTATCACCTCATAGCGATCATCCTGTATGGTACCTGAAATCAATCCAGAAGCCCAAGCATCTCCGACATACTCTTCTATAATCCGATCTCTCCAATCTCCTGAAATCTCTGCCAGAGCACATAAGTGAGGTCTCCGAGATAAGGCATCAGCCACCACATTTTTCTTACCTTTGACAAACTCTATGTCAAAGTCATAAGCCTGCAATTTAGTCACCCATTTTTGTTGCCGGTCATTAAGATCACGCTGGCTCATGAAGTATTTAATACTGTTGTGATCAGTCTTGATCACAAAACGTCCACCTACCAAATATGATCGAAATTTGGCCAATGCATGCATTATGGCCAACATCTCCCGGTCATAGACAGAATAACTTTTCTCAACTCCTCGGAGCTTCCTACTCTCGAATGCAATGGGATGCTTCTCCTGCATCAATACTGCTCCAATCCCATCACCTGATGCATCACAATGAAGCTCAAAAGGCTTCGTGAAATCCGGTAGAGCTAGAACTGGACATGAAGACATTACCTGCTTGAAATGCTCAAAACACCTCTGTGCTGCCCCTGTCCACACGAAGGCTCCTTTCCTGGTAAGATTTGTCAAGGGTGTAGCAATCTGTGAGAATCCCTTAACAAACCTCCTATAAAAACCACATAAACCAAAGAATCCCTTAAGCTGTGTAAGGTTTGTGGGAGTAGGCCATTCTACAATAGCTCTAATCTTTTCGGGATCAACCCGAACGCCATCTGCACTAATGATATGCCCCAGGTAAAGGAGCTCAGTCATGCCAAACTCACATTTAGATTCCTTGGCATACAATGACTCTCTCTCTAGAATAGATAACACCTCCTCTAGATGATGTAAGTGCTCCTCCCAGGTCTTACTGAAGACCAAGATGTCATCAAAGAAGATCAAGACAAATCTCCTCAGCTGCTTCCTGAATACCTGGTTCATACAACTTTGAAATGTAGCAAGTGCATTGGTTAGACCAAATGGCATAACCATGAACTCAAAGTGGCCATAGTGACATCGGAAGGCTGTTTTCTCAATGTCCTTTGCTCTCATCTTGATCTGATGGTATCCGGATCGCAAATCAATTTTGGTGAAGAAGCATGCCCCATGCAACTCATCAATCAGCTCATCAATCCTAGGAATGGGATACCTGTTTTTAATTGTTTTCTTATTCAGTGCCCTGTAATCGATGCACATGCGCATCGTCCCATCTTTCTTCTTTACCAATACTACTGCTGAAGCAAAAGGGCTCTTACTGGGCCTGATATGCCCCATCTCCAACAAATCCTTAATCGCCTTCTCTATCTCATCCTTGTGTTTCTTAGGATGACGATAGGGAGTAATCATAACTGGTTTGGCTCCCTCCTCAAGCTCAATAACATGTTCCATCCCTCTGTCAGGAGGAACCCCATGAGGAATATCGCTAAATACTTTAGCGTGTCTATCAAGTATCTTCTGGACATCTAGTGGATGACTCTTTTCTTGTGGCTCTGGTGAAGTTGGCATAATGTGGCACTCTGCCGCCCACTCTATGTCATCATGACGAAAAAGTCTCTGCATTCTCCTCAAGGACACTACTCTGCAACCTCCATCTGAAAGTCCTCTAAGTACCACAGTTCTGCCCTCATGCTGGAATCTCATCTCCAATTTCGCTAGATTGAGTGTGAACTCAACTAGTGAAGCCATCCATGTCATGCCGAGGATGACATCATAATCTCCCATGTCCACAACATAGAACTCATCCTCCAACTCGTAGCCATCTTCAAACCTGATGCGAAGATTAGATATCTTCCGAGTGCATAATAACTTATCACCGTTAGCCACCATGACTCTAAACCCATCATGCTCCTCTGTCTGTAACCCTCTCCTGGCTACCAACTGTGCATCTATGAAGTTATGTGTAGCCCCAGTGTCAATAAGAGATATCACTTTCTGCCCTTGGATAGTACCCCTGACCTTAAATGTGATTGCCTTTTGGGCCCCTGTCAAGCGTGCCAACGTTCTATCATCCTTAGGAATGTTGCTCTCCTCTATAGTGTTACCCTCATCTGAATCGGAGTGCTGATTCTCCCCTTTTGACTCTGACTCTTCTGCTGAAAAATACTCCATTTGATTTGCCTTAGCCTTGAGAGAACATTTATGAGATAAGTCCCAAGGCTCTCTACAATGGAAGCACAGCTTCTTCTTTCGAAGTTCATTCAAGGTTTCATTGTCTAGTCCTTTTGATCCTTCTTTGGGTTTGCTATACTCTTTCTGAAATGATTTTTTGTCTTTGTCCTTGCGGTAGGAAGAATCTGTTGAATGGTTTTTTCCTTTGTATACCGAAGGGGCTAAATCTCGTGCCTTTTTAGTTGCTTCAGCTAACGTGAGTGGATCATGTCCCTTCACCCAACCTCGTAATGGATCAGCAAGACCATCACAAAATAACACCACCAATCTCCTAGGAGAGATATCAGTAACAAGTATAGACAAGCGCTGAAACTCGGCAATGTAAGCATCCACAGAACCTGACTGTTTTAACTGTGCTAGCTCCTTGAAATGTAACTCGGGATCCTTAGTGTCAAATCTCCCAATCAATGTTTCGGTGAATTCCTCATAGGATGTAATCTGATTATGCCCCAAAGTCACCATGCCATGATGCCACCATTCATGTGCAACGCCATCCAAGTGCATAGCCGCATACTTGATAGCCTCTTCCTCAGGCATAGGATTTAGCTGCAAGTATGTATCTACCTTCTGCACCCAAGCTCGTGCAGTCATCTTCCCTGAAGCATCATAATAAGGTAAAGAAAGTTTTCCAACTTTCTTCCTTAGCTCAAAGTTTTGATTCCTCCCTCCTGCTTTAGGCATGTGTCTCATCCTCAAGTCCATATAATCTCTAAGAGAAATATCCGCCTGAAACTCTGGTCCACTAGCCTCCCAGTCCCTCCTGAACTGATCCTGTAACTCGGTAATTTGCGGTTCGTTTACTGGTTGAACCGGATCTCTGGGTGGAAAAATGGGTAGAAGAGGTCTCGAGCTCGCAGTCCGTGCTGGGCGTGCAACGTGTCTAAAGTTATTAGCCTCATTCCCATTGTTGCCGTGTCCATTATTACCATTAATGTTATTCTCAGGACCATTGTTGTTGCCTTGGCCTTCATGGTTATTGTTTCCCCCGTTGTTATTGTTTCTCTCGTTATTGTTTCTGTTGTTGGCATCACCTGGATTAATATTGACACCCATCTGTCTAGCCATGAGCTGCAACATCATGTCCATTCGCCTATTCTGCTCCTGCTGCATACGTTGCCCCTGCTCTAATGTATCCAGTAACTGTCGGAACAGTACCTCCCCCTGATCTGGACCAGCATTTCTGCCTCCGCCTAATCCTGTATTCCTGTCATCTCGATCACCCATATTATTGTCCTGATCACAGAATATCTCCTCTGTGTCTGTATGGTTGAATTCAATGTCCCCCTGCACGGATGTACTAGATTGTTTGCTTTGCAAGTCTGAAATCCTATTTTGTCTTGCTCTGGTATCACGGAAATTATAAGACCCTTGTCGCATGCTCAAACATAAATGCTTAGCCTGTGTTTTTTACTTACTTTTTCCCTCTATCCGGCTGTTCCAAATTCCCTATAAGACCTCCACAGGATGGCAGGACTTATAGCTCTGATACCACTGTAATGGGCACCCCTGAATGTCCCAAAACTAAACCAAATTGCTGAAAGGAATTATGTCAAACAGTTTGCATTCAACTTCTTAAAACCCCTTATAACTCTGGAAATCAAACGTTTATTTGTTTGTTGTGTTTCGTGCATGGAATTGGTATCATACAACATAAACAAGAAAGAAACTACAACAATATGCAAAGTGGAAATGAACTGCTGCTAATAAAATGTTATTTTCAGAATTCATAAAACCAAATACATGGCAGATTTATCAACTCACTAATTACTTCAGGAATATTGTCATAATACTCCAGCCCATGCTTACGAACTTGCTGCTACAATACTTTGTCCTCCAATTAGTCCACTACCTACATAATACCATTCCCTCCAAGCAGCATAAGCGTCGGACAAATAGTGAAGAAGATATGAGCAAAATATCAAATCTGCCTGTAGCCGGAAATGCAACTAAACTGCCTGATAATGAAGCCAATAAGAAAGAATTCCAAAGGCCAAACCCCAAGGGAATGACGTCTAGAATGTTACAAGAGAGGATAGACGTCCTCAAATGCCAAGAACAAAGCTGCAACTCACACACCAATTTCTTCTCATATTCAACCTGTCTAATGAAGCTACAAATGCTTCCTTTTATTTTATTCCCACGGGTCCGTTCAACTCATATGGGCAATGTGGGATAAAGATTTGTAATATAAAACATATATTAAAATACCCCTTATGTCTCCCTTGGGTACACATCACCATAAAATAAATATTAAAGTAACACTTTAATATTTTACAATTAAATTAGACGTTACTTTAATAAAACTTCAGGCATTAAAATGTATTAGCAATCGGACTCCGAATAATGCGAGTGATAGCTCATCGGAAAGCTCTCACCGAGGAGTATCGAATCCAATCACCAAAATTGACCTGCACTGTGTCCTGCCGACTTACTAAAAATAGTAAGTATGCCTGAAACTAAGTAAATCAACTTCGTTTTGGCCCAAACTGGAAATGACTAGGCCAAAACACTCCAAGATCCCATTAAACCCTTCGTTAGCCCTCGGGACCATGTAGAACAAGGCTAACGCACACACACTTGGTCAATTGCTAAAATGGGGACATTACAGCCAGAAACAAATTCAATTATGGCTCTATGCGAAGAGTATTCAGACCAAAACATAGGTCACACATAACATGAACCCATTCAGATAATAGATGAATATTAAGTGCAATACTTGGAGCAAAAACATCAAGAATGACCCACTCTAGGAGAGAGGGGACAGTGAACTCATTACACATAACCCAATACCAGATCTGCAATTATTGGAACAACTTCCACAAGTATCTCAAACATGTATCATCACATTGTCAAAAGAGCCACATCACTTGCCAGCTGTATCCGGGGTACCACACACCATGGTGAAATCCAAACATCATGTCAGAAGCCATCACCAACAAATATTTGGACAAAAACACAAATTAAGCGTAACTACATCACTTGGTAACACTATTTTTGGAGATCACTAGGAAACAACATAACCAAGACCAAAAACTGAAAACAATACAGATCACAGCTACACATCCAATATAGTTCACATTTGCCCATCTTCAACCTTTATTTCGAAGCAGAAACCTTTTGGAAAACACAGCTGAACAACTGTCATGTTCAGCTGTATATCCCTGTAACTGAATCATTGACTTCCAGACCCAAGAATACAACACTAAGGTACTGACAAACATCACTCTCACATAATCTCTATGAAAAATACCTGTCTTCCATTGTATTGTAGCACTATCATATCAGCACACAACATTACTTCTTCTGGAGCAACACCCTTCTTCCAAATAATCAGTTAAACCTGAGCATGAAAATACCTCCAGACCATAGTAGTAGAGAAAGCACATCCAAAATACAATGTTTGATATCAATGACAATATATTTCGAGCAATCTCCTCCATTGTCATTGATGGCAAACAACCACCAAAACTATTTTGTTAAGATATTAATTACTGTCGGCTACCCCTAACTAAATTAATTATAACATTCCTCATTAACCTTCACAATTTCATTCTTTTGTAAAGTACATTTCAAATAAACATTTTCCTTACCTTTCTCCCCCTTTGCCATCAAGGACAAAGGCCAAAGACATACATACTGTTGCTCCACCTGAGAACATGCACTAGCATCGGTCCACAAGAAACTAAGTGTGAAAACTTCACCTCTCTGATGCACATAGTTAGGAGGGGCAACAACCCCAAGCTTCTCTTAGAGAAACTCAAAAATACCCTGATCATGCGATGAAACATATTATGAAACATACCTTCAACAGTCTTTATTCTTCGAGACTGACTCTGCATGGTAAGAATCTTTACAACTGGCAGATTATCTTCATTTGATGAAACAAGAGAAACAACATGCTCTTCACTAGTAGCAGCTTGCCTCCACATCAAAACCCATAGATTCCTTATTGATGCAGGAGCATCCTGGGGTAGTTGGCAATCTTGTATGCTGGAGTCGTTTTGACCTTGGAGTTGGTGGACTTGGTTGAAGAAGGTGATGCTCAGTCACTATGGGGTAGTTCCTGGTTGTAGTTTCATCCGAGGAACTTGGTGACTGAAAGGAGCTCAGTGATGCTTATGATGCTTGGTTGATATTTTGCTTGGTGGAACTAGTGCTTAGTGATGCTTGTGGGAGCTCGGTGGATGTGCTTGTTTGGTGTATACTTGGTGTGCTCTGTGGTTGCTGCTGACGCTCGTTGGTTTGGTTCACTGACTGGGTAGTCTTGGAGATTTAATCAGTCGACTTGGTGCATGTAATACGTGTTATGTGTGATCGTGGTGTGGATTGATTGTGGGATGTGTGTGGACCTATTCGGGGTCTTGGTTCTTTCTCCTATGTGCATTTAATGATTGTTGTAAGTCGACTAAGGTATATTATCTTTATTTGGGTTGTAGATGATTCTATTTGTAATAGGCCGACCTGTGGCCGTGCAAGTATAAAAGGATGGGTTAGGTAGAGTTGTAGGCATGCATTGGGGAGCAGAGATTCAGTTAGGAATTTGGAATTGCGAATTTGTGAGCAGAGCTAGTAGCTGACTGTGGGCTTAGGAACGAGAAGGTTGCTTGGTGGCTTGTGGGCGTAGGCTTAGATCTTTCTTGACGTTTCTACCGGATTGCTGTAGTGTTACACATTTGGGCTAGCTAGGGTTTGTTTGGATCTTGTGAGGTCTTGCAAAATTGTTATTGTAAATGCTTTGTATTTGGTCATAACCCGGAAGGTGTTATAGCCTGACACATTGCATGTAATCAATTGTTTATGAATAAAGAGTTGGATTTTCTATCAGATCTTGTATCTTGTGTTGTGTTTCCATTGTGCAGTTGTTTGCTGGGGTCTTGGTCACCTCCATGGGGGTTCACACGGCCTTGCACTGCGTCACTTATGTTCACCAACACCTTTTTATTCTTTCTTTGCATTATCACTTGGAACAATCGCCAAAGTAGAGCAACTCTCTAGACACATTCTTCTAACTTTCTTTTCTTGTGTATTATAGGACAAAACTTTTGTAGACATCTTTCTCATTCTCTCATCCTTAATTTCCCTTCCCCGACAAAAACAAACAGTTCTGCCACAACTTTAATCCTTGTAGCACTAGTAGCTTTTGGAATTTTGATCTGTTTTTTAATAATGCTTATACATTCTTCCTTAGTAGCCCATAGGACAACCTAGTTGCCCAAACAATTCTAGGTTCCACTGCTTCTATGTAGTAGAAATCCTTATTGATGTAGACGACTTCATCCTTATACTAGTCAAGTACTTTAGGAGGAATCTGGTTCCTCAAACACAAACTATTATTCAACTCATCAAAGAATCTTCTATAATCAGCAAAACTATTATCCAAACTATCTAGATGCATCTTAATTTGAGAACCAAGAGTTATATGATTTCTCGAACCCATACTCTAGAGCTTAGGCATAGCATCATAATGTAAAAAATTAAATGGACAATTAAGGAACTATATTGGAATGGATAATGTTCCTTCTTTGCCAGCATCAAGTTGTCAAAAAAGTGTCTCCTCATTGTCTCACATAGATCGTAATCAACATTCTCCTTAAACATCCTATAGGCAACATAGACTCTGATTGCTGCACATGAACCCTCTCTTTTTTTAATAAACTTTGTATGATATTCCCTTGTAGCATACCTGACCCCCAAATCATTAATTGTGTTAATTCCCATCAGATATAATACCTGTCAATACATTTACCTTAATGCTTATCACTGATTTGAGCAAAGGTACATCTCCAATAGTGCAAAGCGCTATCACATCCCTTAGAGCATCTTTCGTAATATATTATGGTTTATCTAGCCAGATGTATTCTCCATGTAGTCTACTCAAGTCAACATAAATGTCTTCAAACATCAGAAAATTACTTCATAAATACAAACCCTTGTGCCCTAATTTGGCTGAGAATTAATAAACTGCAAACCCTCAACTAAATGATTTTCTTTGAACTTCCTCACTTTCCCATGATTATCTCTTCGAAATTGACATGAATATATTGACAAACATCTTCCTTGTAAATAACTCTTTCATCAATCTTAGAAAAAGCACCATTCAAAGCCTCTCCAAACGGAACAAATGAATTCTTATTATGAAAAGGTTTGGGTTCATCATTTACACTTACTAGTTTTGCCATCTCTAACTCTCAATCTCTTTTGCACTCCTTTGCTCTAAACTTTCACTCCTGAAATCTCCAAATCACAATTGCACAAATGAACGTTAACAACCAAATATTTATTGTCACTAAGAACACCAAAAAGCTGACATTCTTTACTCAACCATACAGACACCTTTTTGGATCATACAGAGATATTACCTCCGAAAATTCCTTCAAGCTTTATTGCCATGCTAAGGAGATATTTAACATCTACTCTAGAAAGGGGAAACAGATTCGCATGAAAATTCCCCCTCAGACCATGCAGTCTGAGTCATTTGTCAGAAGATAAAAAACACCGAAAGAGGGTGCCAAAACATCAATAGTAGTTGCCTATTTCATTTGATTTCTTTACCCAATTTTTTTTCTAAGTTGCTGATTCGGGTTCTGGTTCGGGTATGGATACGTGGTTCAGGTACGTGGGTACCAAATTTTTTCCCACCTTGCGGATTCGGGTTTGTTCATATATGTATGTATTTATTTTCAACATCAAAGTTACAAATACAAAAAGAAGATTGATGCTCATAAATCCATATTGGGCAATAAAATTATAAATAAATAATTGTATTACTAATATGGTTTCAGATTACATCCATTACAAATTGACATCAATTCAAACATGATCAACAATTAACAAACATAACTATCGGCTGGGTTATACAAATCTATCAACAGTAATATACTCAGATCTTCAAATAAATAAATACATCAATCCGTGACCATCAAATGAATCAAAGTAGGTTGCTGTTCACTACTGTCATAAACTAAGGGCATTACATAGACCAATTTTAACTTGAATAATATTAGCAAGCTGTTGCAAGACACTATCTAAAGCTAATGCAAAGAGCATGCTGATGAACAAATCAGAAATACATACATTAACTAACCTACTGCCTTGGGGTACCTTCCTGGGTACCCACGTTTGTTGTGTGTCCTTCTATGAAGGACATAGAGAACCCATGAAGTACCCCGGAAGAACCAGTACCAAAACTGTACCAGTACCAGGACCCGGGCCTAAACAGCAGTACCTGGTAACTGAGTTTTTTTTCATTTTCTCATTATCCTTGTTAATATCCACCCTCTTCACCAAAGCACTGGTCTTCTTAGAATCGCTTTTGTAATGTTTTGCAATGTGACCAATCTTATTGCAATTGTAGCAAACCAGACCTTTTTGATAATTATTTTGGTTCATTCTGCTCCCTCTGGATCCATAACTGGTTTTAAATTCAAATGCTTTATGCCCAAACTTTTTGCATGGGTAATAGGTACCATAAAAGGCTGTTTATAGGTTATGTTGTCATATCCAAACCAGGTTGTTTTGCTTCTACATTCATTTGCCTTGTGACCAAACTTGTTACAAAAATAGCATCTTATGTTCCCCGGATTCTTTCTGAATTGACTTCAAAATTCACTAGCTTTATGTCCATATTTATTGCAAACACAACAATTAGCCTTGAAAACATACCTTATAGTTACCAGAGGAAGATTGTGAGCTGCATCTTCATTTACCTATGTTTCTTCAGGTTTTGAGCTGTCACCCTCTTCATATCCCAAGCCAACTTTGTCAGGGTTTTATCTTTGTGCACTGAGTGCAACATCAAGTACTTGCTTTCCACCTTTTGATTTTAACCCCTTTTCAATTTGTTCCTTCGTGTGTACAATGGCTTTTCAAGTTTGAAACATTCATCAGTTTTGCCATTTAATTCTTATCAAGATCTTCTATTTCCTTCTGTGCATCTTCTAGAAGTGTTCTTTGAAATATGATCTTGTCTTTTGCCTTCTTCAATTTGAATTTGGTTGCATCTAGATCAGCCAACATAGATTTCAGCTCATCTTCCATATCAGTTTCTATTTTGACATCTTTATATCCCAAGCACACTGCCTGGAACCATCCATATCATTCAGTTCTTCTTCAAACCTGATGTTCAAGACTCCAGATCTACTTGAAGCTGTTAAGCTTATTCAAGAAAAACCTGTGGGCTCTAATACTAATTTTTGAACACACATAAGTTGCTGAGGGGTGAATCAACATAAACCAAAATCTTACTCAAGTAATCAACTATCTTGAAAATTCACCCCGCAACACGTTGAGCAAATAATGAACTAAAACCACCACATGTCAACACCAAGATTTAAGACCACACAGAGATACTACCTCCGAAAAATCCTTCAAGCTTTATTGTCATGCTAAGGAGATATTTAACATCCACTCTAGAAAGGGGAAACAGATTCGCATGAAAATTCCCCCTCAGACCATGCAGTCTGAGTCATTTGTCAGAAGATAAACAACACCGAAAGAGGGTGCCAAAACAATGAAACATCAATAGTAGTTGCCTATTCATTTGATTTCTTTACCCAAGTATTTTTCATTTTCTCATTATCCTTGTTAATATCCACCCTCTTCACCAAAGCACTGTCTTCTTAGAATTGGTTTTGTAATGTTTTGCAATGTGACCAATCTTATTGCAATTGTAGCAAACCAGACCTTTTTGATAATTATTTTGGTTCATTCTGCTCCCTCTGGATCTATAACTGGTTTTAAATTCAAATGCTTTATGCCCAAACTTGTTGCATGGGTAATAGGTACCATAAAAGGCTGTTTATAGGTTATGTTATCATATCCAAACCAGGTTGTTTTGCTTCTACGTTGATTTGCCTTGTGACCAAACTTGTTACAAAAATAGCATCTTATGTTCCCCGGATTCTTTCTGAATTGACTTCTACATTCACTAGCTTTATGTCCATATTTATTGCAAAGACAGCAATTAGTCTTGAAAACATACCTTATAGTTACCAGAGGAAGGTTGTGAGCTGCATCTTCATTTATCTACGTTTCTTCAGGTTTTGAGCTGTCAACCTCTTCATATCCCAAGCCAACTTTGTCAGGGTTTTGTTTTTGTGCACCGAGTGCAACATTGAGTACTTACTTTCCACCTTTTAATTTTAACCCCTTTTCAATTTGTTCCTTGGCTTCTTCTAGTTCCGTTTTTTAGTGTGTACAATTGCTTTTCAAGTTTGAAACATTCAGCAGTTTTGCCATTTAATTCTTATCAAGATCTTCTATTTCCTTCTTTGCATCTTCCAGAAGTGTTCTTTGAAATATGATCTTGTCTTTTGCCTTCTTCAATTTGAATTTGGTTGCTTCTAGATCAGCCAACATAGATTTCAGCTCATCTTCCATATCAGTTTCTATTTCGACATCTTTATCCCAAGCACACTACCTGGAACCATCCATATCATTTAGTTCTTCAGACATGATGTTCAAGACTCCAGATCTACCTCAAGCGGTTAAGCTTATTCAAGAAAAACCTGTGGGCTCTAATACTAATTGTTGAACACACATAAGTTGCTGAGGGGCGAATCAACATAAACCAAAATCTTACTCAAGTAATCAACTATCTTGAAAATTCACCTCGCAACACGTTGAGCAAATAATGAACTAAAACCACCGCATGACAACACCAAGATTTAATGTGGAAAACCCAGATTGGGGAAAACACAGATAAATTATTTGATGGTAAAATCGATTAAGTGTATGTGAAATATTTTCAATCAGATTTTCAGCATTGAAGACTCTTGTGCATAGTCCAGATTCTTTGATGGCAGATTTGATTAAGTTATGGTAAAAGATTTCTGATAATTGTTGTATATGTAGTATACAAAATCTCAAGGGAAATAGTTCTTTTTACTTAATATCATTTTTTCTGAAAAATCCAAATAAAATCATGAGGGAGCTGTCCCTCTACACGCAGACGAAGTATCAAGGTGATCTATCCAGCGGTTGTAACCAATTTGTCATTTCTTTCCCTTAGGCCATTTGTTAAAATTTCAAAGTGACAAATCTGTTTGCCAACAAGCATAGATGTTCATATGTGATAAATGGTAGCAATAATGAAAGGTTTTAATGTTTGAAATAGATAACAAATGTTCTGGCTCATGGAAATCATCATCTTACAAGATTTATGTGAAAATTAAAGTTCTAGAATGAAGTTATGAAGGACTGTTGCATGAGTTGGAGGAAGCGAAAAGCGATGCATCACCGTTGAAGAAAATATTTGAAGATCAATTAGCAGTCATTTTTACTAATGCATTACCAAAGGATAATTGTGTCTCTCTGACAAAGTCTAGGTGTTAATTAGTGCCGAGCATATAAAATATAATCAAATTGTTTATGGATTCAACTGTGTAAATATACAGAGTTGTGTAAGAAACAATTCAAATATATATCTCATGGGTTGTGGAAATGTATTAAATTTAATGAATGCTGAAGCAGTTGGTGATCCAAATTAAGGGGAAGTATTGAAACACGTTATTTAATTTCTTCCATTCATGTCTGTGATGGAGACCAACAGTCAACAATGCTTATTCTTATCTTATCAGATTTGATTTACGTCTTTATCCTTATCCTTATCATGTCTTATCTTTATCTTATCTTTATTCTTATCAGCAAGTCTTAACAACCATAAATTAGGCTGTCTTGCATTATAATTCTCAGTTAGAAGATTAGTGCAAATAAATGTAATTGGAAGAGCTCTACAGAGTTCTATATTTGTGTATGTATTGGAATCATTAAATATATATTCAGTATGTTGTAGCACATGTTTCTCCCCTACTTTGTTTACTTTTAAGTTTTTTTTTTTTTTTTTCTGTTCAAATACATATTTTATGTGTTGTATGAAGACAAAAACGTATAGCAAAATATATCTGCAAAGAGAAAAAGTTGATGATGCAGGAGCATCCAGAGGTATAAGGGCAATCCTGTGTCACCCAAAAAAATATACTTAGACTTAGTTTCTGTTTCATGTGTTTTCATTTTTGGATACCCATTTGGGTCAAATAAAGGTTCCAACTCTCACAGTTCCACTATCAGTGTTCATGTAAATCCCGAAAAAATAGGAGTATGTAATTGAGCCATCATTTTGGTGAACTAGGAGGTGTAAATTGGCTAGATGAATGCAATTGTAATTTAGAACATTCTAGAAAAAGAATCAGGTCAAAAGGCCCCAAGGTTTGAAAGTTATTGCAGTTTTTCGGGTTGTGGAGACCTAAGAATGCTTCAAAGTCAGGTTAGGGGCATTAAATGACCTCGAAAAGGGCCGAAAAATGGGGGACGAGCAAAGTTGGTCCATAGGGCTATAGAGCGCTTCGAGAGCTTTTCGAAAATATAAACGGTTCGTCAATCGGAGCTACGGTTCAAAAGTTATGCCTCCCGGAAGTTCGGTTACCGTCTCTAGATTCTTCTAGATTTGCGTTGACTTCTAACACAGCTTCTGGAACCTTCTATTTGGTTGGTGGATGCCTACTAGCACTTTCTAGAATGTACTCCTAGTCCTTAACCCTCCGGGGTCTATTTAATGAGATTTCTGGCATTGTAAAAGGCAGTTCGGAGTGGAGTTTGAGAGGAGGTACTAAAAGGAGAAATTATCTCCACATTTATGCTATTGTAAGCCCTTAGGGCATGTTTTGAAGTTTATTTTCTTTGTATTAATTGTACTAGCTTATTTTCTCAGTTAATATAATTTTCCCCTTTTCTGTTGTGTCCATTCTGTGCTTGGGTTGTGTCCCCATCAAGTGGTATCAGAGCTGGTTTTCCTGAGTGTGTAGACAGAGCGCCGACTGTGAGGCAGTTTGCACCAGGGCTGTGTGGTTGTGGGTTTGAGTTAAGAAGATGCCTCCACGAAGAGAGCGTGGCGGAAGGGCCAGAGCTATTAATCTTGAGGAGGTTAGAGCCCTCCAAAGGCAGGTACAAGCATTGCAGGAGGAGCTCCGTAGAGGAACAATTGTGGTCGCAGGTGATGAAAGTGAAGATGACAATGAAGAAGACGAAATTGGACCAGAAGGGGAATTTGACGGGGAAGTTCTAAATCATGCAGAGGAAAGGCTTTTTAGGGCCATTACTAAGTTTGGGAAAAGACCTACAATTGAAGTGGGTGTATTTTCAGGAAATTTGAAACCAGATGAGTTGATCGATTGGATCAATGAACTGGAAGAATACTTTGAGTATGAGGATATTAGGGACCCAGATAGGGTTAAGTTTGCAAAGGCCAAACTGAAAGGCCATGCCAAAATCTGGTGGCAAGAGGTCCAATTGGAAAGAAACAAAAGAGGAAAGGAGAAGATCACAAGGTGGGATCGCATGGTGGACAAATTTAAGAAGCAGTTCATTCCTATGGACTACGAGCTTGATTTGTTTAAGAAGATGCATGGGTTAAAGCAAGCAGGAAGATCAGTCCAAGAATATACAGAGGAGTTTTACCGACTCTTGATTAGAGCAAGGCATGCAGAAGCAAATAAGGAGAAGGTTGCTCGTTATATCAGTGGGTTGCGACCTAGCATCCAGGAGGAATTAAGTCTGGTAAGAATGACCAGCGTTGAAGAGGCATACCAATTTGCCCTACGAGTTGAAGAGAAGCTGAATAAAAGGTTTGAAGGAAGACAAAGAGGGCGTGGTCAAGGAGGAAGGGGAAGCGGTAGATCATTTGGAGGCCGCAATGAAACCCAAAAGAAAAATGAAGATGTGGGTACTCGTAGGAACCAGAGGAATGAGGGTTTCAACCACTCCCATGATCAAGACTTTGGAAATCAGAGAGGAAGAGGTAGAGGACGTGGACAAGGAAGAGGAGGCTTCCGTGGTACCTGTTTCCATTGCAATGAAGAAGGTCATCGTGCCTTTGAATGCCCTCAATGACAAGGAAGGACAGATAGGAGAGCTGAGGGCCAAGCTAGGGTTGCTCATGTGGATGAAGATGCACAATCATCACATTCAGAGGATGCAGAAAGAGGAGAGACCTTGGTAAATGAAAGAGTCCTATAAGTGGTGAGATTGAACCAGGACAACGGAGGAGTCTGTTCCGTACCAGATGCAAGTGTGAGGATAAATGTTGTGACGTGATCATTGATGGTGGTAGCACTGATAACTTGGTATCAGAAGAGATGGTCTCTAAGTTGAAGCTCAAGAGGGAGAAACATCCCCAGCCCTATCGGATTGCTTGGGTAAAAGATGATCATAAGGTCCTGGTAAGTGAACGATGTTTAGTGAAATTCAAAATTGGGAGTTACCATGATGAAGTTCTCTGTGATGTTATTTTGATGGATGTTTGCCATCTGTTGTTGGGTAGACCATGGCAGTTTGATAGACATGCAGTACATGATGGACATGCAAACACATACTCTTTGACAAAGGATGGAGTTTGCCACAAATTGAAGCCCATGAAAAAGGAAGGTGAAAAGGTATGTATCAGTGCTAGGATTTGTCTTGTTGATGAAAGGAAGTTTTTAGATGGCATGAAACATCAACATATGTGCTATGCTCTGATTCCTAGGAAAGATAAAGAAGGTAGTAGTGAAATACCACTTGAAGTTTCAGATTTACTAGGGGAGTTTGGAGATATTATCTCTGATAATGTTCCAAATGGATTGCCACCAGTAAGGCAAATTAGTCATCAGATAGATCTGATTCCAGGAGCTAGTTTGCCTAACAAGGCTGCTCACAGGATGACTCTACTGAAACAGAGGAGCTAAATAGACAGGTTCAGGAGCTGTTGAGGAAGGGCTTGATTCGAGAGAGCCTGAGTCCATGTGCAGTACTTGCAGTACTCGCACCAAAGAAGGATGGAGAGTGGAGGATGTGTACAGATTCTCGAGCTATAAATAGGATAACCATCAAGTATCGGTTTCGTTTGCCAAGGATGGATGATCTTATGGACTGCTTGAGTGGAGCTCAGTACTTCACAAAGATAGATCTCAAGAGTGGTTATCACCAGATACGGATTCGAGAATGAGATGAGTGGAAAACAGCCTTCAAGACCAAAGAGGGTCTTTATGAGTGGTTAGTCATGCCCTTTGGATTGACGAACGCCCCAAGCACCTTCATGCGGCTCATGAATGAGGTACTTAAGAAGTTCTTGGGAAAATTTGTTATTGTTTATTTGGATGATATTTTAATTTTCAGCAAGACTTTGGAAGAACATTTATTGCATATTTGTAGTGTCCTTGAAAGGCTAAGGGAAGAGAAACTATTAATTAATCTGAAGAAGTGTACCTTTGCAAAAAGGGAGTTAGTCTATTTGGGGGTTGTTATATCACCTGAAGGTCTCAAAATGGATCCAAAGAAGGTAAAAGCCATCTTGGAATGGCCTACTCCAAGGTCTGCTACTAAGGTAAGATCATTTCATGGTCTGGTTAGTTTTTACAGGAAGTTTATTAAGAATTTCAGTGGCATATGTGCCCCCCTAACTGATACAATAAGAGGGGATAGAAAAGAGTTCAAATGGACTGCAGCAACTGCGAGAAGTTTTGAATTGCTGAAGAAGAAGGTAACAGAACAACCTGTGTTGGCACTTCCAGATTTTAGAAAAGTTTTCCAGGTGGATTGTGATGCCAGTGGCAGCGCTATTGGGGCTATATTAAGCCAAGAAGGTAAGCCTATTGCATATTTTAGTGAAAAATTGAATGATGCAAAGAAGAAGTATTATGTTTATGATCAAGAGTTCTATGCAATAGTTCAGGCCTTAAAGAAATGGAGGCATTATTTATTGCCAAAGGAATTTGTTTTGTATACTAATCATCAGGCATTACAGTACCTAAATAGCCAAGGTAAATTGAATCAGAGGCATATGAAGTGGGTAGAGTTCTTGCAGAGTTATACATTTGTGTTGAAGCATAGAAGTGGAAAATCTAACAGGGTTGCAGATGCACTAAGTAGGAGATAGTTGTTGCTTACAGTAATGCAGGTTGAAGTAGTTGGGTTTGATGAACTCAAGAATTTGTACCCCGAGGATCTTGATTTTGCTGAAGCATGGAAAGTTTGTAAAGAGCCCGTTGCTGTAGATAGAACCAAGTGGTTAGACTATTTGATTCAAGATGACATGTTGTTCAAGGGTAGTCAATTGTACATTCCAAGGAGTTCCATGATGGAAAATCTGATTAAGGAGAAACACAGTGGAGGGATGGCAAGACATTTTGGTCAAGATAAGACCATTGCCATTCTTAGAGAACATTATTTTTGGCCCCAAATTTCACAGGATGCGAAGAAGTTTGTACAGAGTTGCCAGGTTTGTCAAGTTCCCAAGGGGTTTAGTCACAATACTGGCCTATATCAGCCATTGCCTGTTCCATCAAGGCCATGGGAGGACATAAGTATGGATTTTGTTCTTGGATTGCCGAGGACACAAAGAGGTAATGACTCAGTATTTGTGGTGGTTGATAGGTTCTCCAAAATGGCACATTTCATTCCATGCCACAAAACTCATGATGTTGTCCATATTGCAGACTTGTTTTTTAAAGAGGTGGTAAGACTACATTGTCTTCCAAGGAGTATAGTTTTTGACAGAGATACTAAATTTGTGGGGTATTTCTGGAGGACATTGTGGAAGAAGTTGAGAACAGACCTAAAATTCAGTTCCACGCATCACCCGCAGACTGACAGCCAAACAAAAGTGGTAAATAGAAGTCTGGGCAATTTGCTGAGATGTTTAGTTGGGGATAAGCCCAAGGGATGGGATTTGATTCTACCACAGGCAGAGTTTGCTTATAATAACTCTGTAAATAGGAGTACTAGAAAATCACCATTCCAAATTGTATATGGCAGTAGCCCAAGGACTGCACCAGAATTGAGGAAGATAGAACAAGGGGAGAGGACAAGTGCTGAAGCTAAGGAATTTGCTGAACATATCAAGCGTCTACATGAGGAGGTTCAAGCACACATTACCAAGATGAATCAAGAGTATAAAGCTAGGGTTGATCAAAGGAGAAGACATAAGGAATTCCAAGTAGGGGATCTAGTCATGGTGCACTTACAAAAAGAAAGATTTCCAACCGGTACTTACAACAAGCTGAAAATGAAGAAATTTGGCCCTTGCAAAATTTTGAAGCAACATGACTCAGGAAATGCATATGAAGTGGAGCTGCCAGATGGTATTCACATTTCTCCCATTTTCAACATTGCAGATTTAACAGAGTATCATGATGATGGTGCAGATGAGGAGCTAGTGTTAGAGCCATGTCCAATTCCTGCTTCTAAGAAGGAGGAGATAGAAGACATTCTAGATCATCGTGTGGGTAGGAGTACCAGAAACAAGCAGTATGAAGAGTATTTGGTCAAATGGAAAGGACGATCGATCGAGGACTCAATTTGGATTTCAGCAGCTAAGGTTTCCCATTTGGGATTTCCTCTACCATTCATAAAGTGACAGGGTCACTTTTCAATCTACCGTGGGTGTCTGATGCAGGAGCATCCAGAGGTATAAGGGCAATCCTGTGTCACCCAAAAAAATATACTTAGACTTAGTTTTTGTTTCATGTGTTTTCATTTTTGGATACCCATTTGGGTCAAATAAAAGTTCCAACTCTCACAGCTCCACTATCAGTGTTCGTGTAAATCCCGAAAAAATAGGAGTATGTAATTGAGCCATCATTTTGGTGAACTAGGAGGTGTAAATTGGCTAGATGAATGTAATTGTAATTTAGAGCATTCCAGAAAAAGAATCAGGTCAAAAGGCCCCACGGTTTGAAAGTTATTGCAGTTTTTCGGGTTGTGGAGACCTCCTAAGAATGCTTCAAAGTCAAGTTAGGGGCATTAAACGACCTCGAAAAGGGCCGAAAAATGGGGGACGAGCGACGCTTGTCCATAGGGCTATAGAGCGCTTCGAGAGCTTTCCGAAAATGTAAACGGTTCGTCAATTGGAGCTACGGTTCAAAAGTTATGCCTCCCGGAAGTTCGGTTACCGTTTCTGGATTCTTCTAGATTTGCGTCGACTTCTAACGCAGCTTCTGGAACCTTCTATTTGGTCGGTGGATGCTTACTAGCACTTTCTAGAATGTACTCCTAGTCCTTAACCCTCCGGGGTCTATTTAAGGAGATTTCTGGCATTGTAAAAGGCAGTTCGGAGTGGAGTTTGAGAGGAGGTACTAAAAGGAGAAATTATCTCCACATTTATGCTATTGTAAGCCCTTAGGGCATGTTTTGAAGTTTATTTTCTCTGTACTGATTGTACTAGCTTATTTTCTCAGTTAATATAATTTTTCCCTTTTCTGTTGTGTCCATTCTGTGCTTGGGTTGTGTCCCCATCAGTTGAAGTCAAACTATAAAAGAAACAAAGCAAGAAGAAGAATATGCTACAAAATACCACACATTTTTGGTTGATTCCAATACCTACACAGATACAGGACTCTGCAGAGATACTCTAGTAGTATTTATTTGCATTGGATTTCTATTGAATATTACAATGCAAGGCAACTTTAATTATAGTTTCAGAATAAAGATAAGATAAGGATATGGCTAAAATAAGGATAAGACAAAAATCAAATCAGATAAGATAAAATTAAACTTTGCTGATTCGTGCTCTCTAACAGAAACAATCTTATCTGCATGGGACAAAGTAAACAACTTGTTCCATCAGCACCCCCCTAATTTTGGTCACCAATTTCTTTAGCACTAATAACACCTGGACTTTGTTGTAGATGCTTAAAACCTTCCTTTGCTAATGCTCTAGAAAAAATATCTACTAATTGATCTTCAGAGTTTTTAACAATGATACCTCTCTTTTGGCTTCCTCCAACTACTACGGTTGTCCTTGAAACCTTCAAAACTTTGTTCCAGAACTTTCTTCACTTACTCTAGACATCTTGTAAGACAATGATTTCTATTGACCCAAAACATTTGTTATTCATTTTGAACAGAAACATTTCATTGTTGCTGTCACTGTCACATATGAACTTTTATATTTGAACAGCTTTTGGATCATGCCCGTATTCATTTGCAAATTTGATCAATAGCACCATCCACAAATCATTTTCATGCAACTTGTCACATATTCTTTGTTCTTGCCTTTGCTCCTACATGTCTTTTGCAATGATTTTAAGTCCACAAATGATACAAAGATGTAGATCCCAACCCTTGTCCTCTATATGACCTTTCCTATTTCATTGACACCATTGCATGCTCTTCATTTGATTGATTTATTGAGTTTGTAATGTCTATAATAACAGTTGTTCTTGAATTCTCTCTAACAAATCCAAGACCACCATCCTTTGGCCTGATTATTAGCTTGATGGGCTCTCTGATTCCTTTGCCCATACTTTCCCAATCCTTCACCTATACAATTTATGTTTTTAATGATCATTAAAACGATAATTCTTTTTCATGTACCTAGCATCTTTTGCAGATAGATTATCATTTTTATTTGTACTTTTTTTTATTAGGAATAACCTCAACTAATTTCCTCATACCAATAGATCAATCAAAGGAACTACATAAATCATTTGTGTCACATAAAGCATCATACTCTAAAGACTTAGATTTCAAGCAACCACTTTCCTTTGATACGTTGTGAGAAATTGAGTCAATTTACTATTTTGTTCTTGAACTTTCAATACTTCATTCTATTGTATTCGATTTTATTTTTCCAACTTCTTCCAACTTTATTCCAAATCTTCAAAAAACTTTTCTTTTCATGTAGTAGTTCATTTTCCTTTCAAACCATTTTGACTTTTCTTCTTGTATTCTTTCCTATGTTACCCCAAGTTTCTAAGACAAGGGGATGGGGAAACGGGTTTCCAGAACATTTTTTTGTCCTTTGGAGCAGGGGACGACATGGACAGCTATATGTGTGTGTGTAGGGAAATCTGAAATCTCAAATATATTCATGAATTGTACAGCACGTAACATTCATCATAGCAACATAATAAGATTTATTAATTTTAAATCATTGAATCAATGATCATTAGTCAAATCATCATAGAGTATAGCGTTAAATGAATCAAATCAAAATGAGAGTTCAAATTTCAATTTCATACATTTACAGATATAATTCACAAAAACAGCCAAAGATTTCCAAAAAACACCAACATCAATGTTTCAAGCTGTTCACAAATTCATAGTATATTTTTTAACAACATATTTGGGCATCTCTCTGATTAAAACTTAGAAACAATTGCTTTGCAATATTCAGCGGGGAAACCAGGAAATGTACTAAGTCTTCTATCTTTGAAAATTCGATTAATGAAAGGAGTGTTTACTATGCTAGAAATGACTTCTTAGATCAATCGATAATAAATATTGATCACTCAGCCCAAACAATGAAACCCTGCAAATATCAATATAATCGGGCAAGTAGAAACTCTAACCTGCAAAGTGCAAACCCAACAATAAAACACCCACTCACAAGACAACAAACCAGGTCAATAGAGAAAAAATAAATTTTCATGAGACGATGAACTAATAGAATGCTTTATGCTTAGTTTAGTTGAGGCAAATAACATGAACACATTTTTAATAATATTTAAATAATTTAGGTTTGCATTGAGGTTCATGTACAATTAAAGATATTTGCAAACATTTTATAAATTTATCTTTTTTGGCCTATTGCCACCATAAACAACTGATTATCCTCAGGACAATTTGGGGACATTTTGGTCGTCTCCAATTGTCTTTGAGATGATTAACGGTATCTAAAAGTTATGTTGGTCCTCGTTTTCATGTTTTTGGGACAGTTTTTAATTTGTTAGTATGACTTGGGATGACTTGGAAACTTTTTGGCTGTCCCCAAGTCCTCAAATTGTTTTCGTTTTTGGTAGTTGGGAATTTAGGACAGAACCATATTTTTGGGTAACACTAATTTTTTCTTTAGCTATGTGACAAGGAATGAGGAAGGATTCAATAATGTAAGGATAGATGGAGGAGGACGTTTAAGTAAAAGATGATTTTTAAGATGGAGATAATAAGCAAGGATGGTGTTCACCGTCGAGCATTTCATGAACAAGGTTGATTGTAACACCAAGGTCAAGATGGAAGCATCATCAAAGCAATCACAAGTGATTTATCAAGCAAGAAAAAGGGCTAGGACTAGAAACCAAAAATGCAAGTGCAATGACTTAAGTCTACAATCACAAGGCTTGATGGAGAGATTATTGCAATAGCAAGAACAACTTGAAGGATGAAGAGTGTCACAACTTCGATAAAAGATTATGAGATGCCTTGCTTACACCTTACCTTGTGAAGTGATTTGAGATTTCATAAAAAAGGCATCGATATGGCAAGCAATGCTATATATCCAAATTTGTTGAAAACCTCAACCAAGGGTAATGATCGAATTGCAAATAAACTCATCTTATGGAATAAGGAAAGCCATGATGCAATCCCAAACAAGGAAAGATGAAGATTGACAAGTTCAAGTCACGAAGAAAGATCAAGGCCAAGATATAAAGACGAGAATAATTTCAAGAACATGTCATTGAGAAGATTTCCGAAACGAGAAGGATGAAGAAGTGGAGTTGAATTGAAATGTACAAGATAGACATGGTGAGGTGACATCCACTCATCTTCAACCAATCAAAGGATGCCAACATGACATGTCCATCCTCAAAAGGTTAGACAAGCATTTAGAGCAATGAAATTTTCTAATTGGTTTTGTTTAATGCTTGTAGGTGGAACTTAAGGCAAGCCTAATTAGGGTTAATTCAAATAATTTGGGCTGTTGAACTTGGATCAATTTGAGTCATCCATTGTACTTGAAGCCTCTATATAAGGCTTGCTCATTTCATTTGTAAGAGGGAGATTTTGCAAAAGTGTTGTCAAAATAGTGCTAAAATAATTCCCAATTCATTGTTGTTTCTTGGTGAATACATGTTTTATTTGGGAGTGTTACATGTTTTCTTACTTTTCACTTAGATAGCATTTGTTTATGTTGAGTACATGATGAAATAAAATATTGTTGGTGCATGGTGAAACTTATGTTCATACATTTTGGTACTTTTTGATTGCAAGTAATGGTGCAAGTTTAGACTAAACTTCATTCCAAAGTACAAACTTCAATTGCTTCGTGTTCATTGATTTGTATGCTTTACGGTTCAATTGAGAATTGAATACTTCGTATTTTATCCTGCACATTGGGGTGGTCACAAAACTCATCAACAATGCCCCCATGACTGTTACTTGCTCAAGGAAAAGAAAAACCATCTCGAAATTCATTTCCCTATCCCCTCATCTCTCCATCTTGGAAACTCGGGGTAACTTAGAATATAATCAGTCATAGTTGAACCACTTATCCCAAGTCATCAAAGCCATTCAAGATATTGGAGATATTAGCAAGAAGCCAAAATTTAAATAGAAAATGTAACACGGTGAACTTTTAATGAGAATCTTCCTCTTAGCTTTTTAAGGAATTTTACTATGCTGCTTCCTCACCCAAGGGTCTTGGTCCCATACCCAACTAGCCTACAATGTACCCACAGGGGACTCAAGGTAGTGTTAGTTTCTTAACTGTAGTATCTACGTAAATAGATCAGATCTAGATTTACACTACTAGATTTATTTAATGAAATAAAGCAGTGGAAAACTTAGAAAAGCAAAACACAACTCATATGCTCTTCAATCAGTTCATCATTCAAAATTAACAGAGAACTTACAAGAGCTCCCAATACATGGGAACATGGCTTTGAAACAAGTTACAAAGAAAAAAACAAACTTGGAATATACTCGGTATTTGTACCTTGTCCTTTACTGTTAACTGTTGTAAACTTCCTTCTTTCTGCCCTGCTGAAAATCAGAAATCTCTTCTCTCTCTCTCTCTCTCTCTGTCACACACACAATATCCTTGAGAAAGATTATTATTTTGTTTAACCCTTAAGTTCCTTTTATAACAGCAGTTGGGAAAAGTAGAGTCCTAATTGAAGTCTACTTCCATAAAGTAGAGTCCCACTTGAAATATACTTTTATAAAGTAGAGTCCTACTTGAACTTTTCTTCTTAGGTGACTACTTTAATTAGTTAGGTGGATAAAGTAGAGTTCTACTTCCTCAAAGTAAAGTCCTACTTGAACTCTACTTCTAGCTTACCTTTATGAGCTACAATTATCAACACCCTCTTAGTGAGGAAGGTATTCATCACAACTCCAAGTTTGTCTCGAAAGAAAGAAAACTTCCCTTTTACGAAGGGTTTGGTGAGTATGTATGCAACTTGTTCATCCGTCGAAATATGCTGAAGCTTAATTGCTCCCTTGAAGACCTTGTCTCTGATGAAATGATATTGATCTCAATGTGTTTTGATGTACCATGAAACACTAGATTCCCTGAGAGTTTTATGCAACTTTGATTGCCACAATTAGTCACCGTACGCTCCAAATCCTGATCAAATAAACTTGTAAGCAACTTACGAAGCCAAATTGTTTCACAACTTGCCAAATTGGCTGCTATGTACTCAGCTTCAGTTGAACTAAGTGCTACTGAGGTTTGCTTCCTGTTGAACTAGGAAATCATGGCTGACCCTAAACTTAAACAACAATCTAAAGTATTCTTCCAATCCGTATCACTCCTCGCCCAATTTGAATCAGAATACCCTTGCAACTTTACCCCATCTCCATAGAGGTATTACAAATCACACTCTACTGTGCCCTGCAAATATCTAAGCACATGCTTTTCTGTGATCCAATGAACTTGCCTTGGCTCTACCATATACTAACTCAAGGTGTTTACAGGAAAACAAATGTTTGATCGATTGTTGATGAGACACATCAATGAGCCTATTAATTGCTTGTATTGTGTAGAATCTACCAATCCTGACTTTGAAGAATCAACCTTCTTCAAGTTGGTTACCATTGGAGTAACCATTGATCTACTGTTCTCCATCTTGAATCTCTTAAGGATCTACAATTTATACTTCCCTTATCCAAGAAAGATCTCTCTTGATCTTTGCCTAACCTCAAGTCCTAGAAAGTAATGCATCAACCCAATGTCCATCTCAAATTCTGTTACCAAATCTGACTTGCACTTAGTGATCAACTTCTCTGCCCCTGTAAGAATCAACTCATCCACATAGAGCACCAAAATGAGGATCTCAAATTCAACTAGTATGAAATATAGGTTGGAATTTTCCTCACTCTTGGTAAATCCATGCTCTGCAATAGCTATCGATGCTGGAGGACCATGCCCTTGGAGCTTGTTTGAGTCCATACAAGGCTTTCTTAAGCTTGCATACATGTGACTCTCTGTCATGTACCTCAAACCCCAGTGTCTGCTCTATATATACTTCTTCCTCAACGACTCCATTGAGGAATGTTGTCTTCACATCCATATGGTGAATCCTCCGCTCTAACTCTAAAGCAATGGATATAACAACTCGAATAGAAGAATATCTAGCAACATGAGCAAAGATCTCCTCGTAGTCTACTCCCTCTTTCCGAGAGAACCCTCTGGCCACAAATCTTTCTATCTACTTCTCCACACTGGCATCTGCTGCATGTTTGATTTTGAATAACCATCTAGAAGTCACCACTGACTTCCCCACTGGTCTTTGTACACATTCCCAAACCTCATACTTCATGATGGAGTTATGCTCCTTCACCATGGCACACCTGTTGGCTAGTTGCTTCCTCAAAGCTGGAAGGCTTTGAGTTGATGATGTTGGTTATCAAGGCTATATACGTCAAAAACTTCTGGGGAGGTCTACTCTCCCTGAGTGTGGTTTGGGGAGCCTCAACATGTTCCTGAGCATCTCTCAAGGTCTACTCAAACCATTTGGGCCTCCTTACTAATTTTGAAGGGGTTAATTGTCCCTTTCTTGAAGTTTGGCCCTTTGTACTAGAAGTTTGTCTTCTCACCTTTTGAATCCTCTTGCAAAATATCCTCTGCAACTGTCAGTGCATCATGAGATTTCTCGGAGGCCAAGCTTTCTTCAAACTTGACATCCTTGCTCACAACTGTCCTCCGTTGTGTTGGTATAAAGACACTATAGGCTTTTCACTCTTCACTGTATCCCACAAGAATGCTCTTCTCACTTGAGGGCTCCAGCTTTGTCCTCTCCTCTACAGGCACATGAATATAGATTGGACAACCAAAAATCCTAAGATGCCCATCTCCGGTTTAATCCTAGTGAATGCCTCCTTTGGGGTCTTGTCCTTTAAAATCTTGTGAGGGCTCCTGTTTTGTAAATATACGGATGTGTTGCATGCTTTTGCCCATAGAAACAATGGCAAACTCTAATCATGGATCATGGCCTTTACATAACTGATGATAGATTTGTTCTTCCTCTTTGCAACCCTGTTTTGTTGTGGATTGCAGGCAACTGTCTTCTCCCTCTTGATTCCTTCATCCTTGCTAAAATCTCTGAACTCATTTGAGGTATACTCACCCCCATTGTCTGATCTCAACACCTTGATCTTTTTCCCTACTAGATTCTCCACTTGAGCTTTGAACTCCTTGAATAGAGTGAAAGCCTCATCTTTGGTCTTCATGAAGTAGATCTAGGTCTTCCTGGAGAAATCATCAATGAAGGTCACATAATAGGATGCACCATTCATTGATGCCACTGACATAGGCCCACACACATCAAAATGTATTAGATCCAAAATCTCTTTGGATTGAGTTTCACTGTTGGCAAATGAAGCTTTGATATTTTTCCCAAGAGCACAAGAGCTTTGACTTCCACACTCAACTTTGGAAGTCCAGTGACCATCTCTCTTAATATAGGTAGTGCTTTATCCTCACAATTGTCTGGATTGGCTCCCTCTGGGCATATAAACACTTGCCCTTTCTGGAAGGTAATTGTGTAACCTTTGTCCTTCATAATTGAGATGGACAACAAGTTCTTTTTCAAACCAGGTACGTACAACACTTCTTGAGCATCAATTGATTCTCTTGACTTAAGCTGAAACTGCACGATTCCTTGTCCCTTAACAAGGCATCATTGCCAAGGTCTACAGTGATCCCTGATTTATACTCAAAAAGTTGTTTGAACAACTCTCGTGCTTCAGTCATGTGATGGGAGGCACCATTGTCCAAGTATCAAGCACTTATAACTATAGTGCTGGTAGAAAGACAAACTACAAGGGAAAAGTCATTCTCAAACTTTGTTGCAAATTCACTCAATTGAGTCTCTGTTGTTGCTGCTGCTGCTACTTGTGTCTTTCTTGTGCCTTTCTTCTTCTCTGGTCATTGAGAAGCATAGTGACCTTGCTTATGGCAAACAAAACACTTGATCTTGCTTAAGTCTTTCTTCTTTTCAGGATGATGTCCTTCTCCATTATTGTTATATTTTTTAGTGAAAGCTTTCACTTTGCTTTTCTTAGTCTTGGTGATGAGGGCCACGTTTTCATCACCACCTCCTTGCTTGTTGGATCTAATCTCCTCATGAGTCTCCTCTTGAATACAATCATCCCATAGCTTTTGCCAATCTGGAATGTTTTCTCGAACACAAATTCCATTCACAAATGGGTCCCATGACTTGGTGAAACCATTTAGAGCTACATTCACCAACTCTTCATCCAAGATCTTTTCTCCAACTGCTGCAAGCTGATCACGGATATGTGTGATCCTCATAAGGTGATTGGTCACAATAACAGATTTGGTCATCCGACACTCTCAAAGCTTGTTCTTCAAAATCTTCTTCCCATTCATATTGTCACTTTGAAAGAGACCAACCAAGGCATCAAACATGTCCTTGGCTTTCGTCTTTTCTGCTATGTGCGGAATCAAGTGAAAGATCTGTTTTAGTGGAAGACCCTTTTCTGCATTCTCCCACAAGTCTTGCCCTTTGAGAAACAATATGACTCGTGCCTTCCATGGCAAGAAGTTTGAAATCCCATCTAGCCTGTCCTCGAACCTGAGACTGCTGTCTGCCTTATCTGTCTTGTGCTTTTCTTTTAGAGCTTAAAGCTCTGATGCCATGTTAATTTCTTAAATCTAGTATCTAGGTAAATAGATCAGATCTAGATTTACACTACTAGATTTATTTAGCGAAATAAAGCAGCGGAAAACTTAGAAAAGAAAAACACAGCTCATATGCTCTTCAATCAGTTCATCATTCAAAATAACTTCAGAACTTACAAGAGCTCCCAATACATGGGAAAATGGCTCTGAAACAAGTTACAAACAAAACAGAAAACCTGGTATATACTTGATATTGCTACCTTCTCCTTTATGGTTAACTGTTGTAAACTTCCTTCTTTATTCCCTGCTGAATATCAGAAATCGCTTCTTTGATTCTTTTTCTCTCTCTACGTCCTTCTTGAGAAAGATTATTATTATGTTTAACCCTTAGCTTCCTTTTATAAAAGCAGTTGGGAAAAGTAGAGTCCTACTTGAAATCTACTTCCGTAAAGTAGAGTCTTACTTGAACTCTTCTTCTTAGGTGACTACTTTAATTAGTTAGGTGGATAAAGTAGAGTTCTACTTGAACTTTACTTCCTCAAATTAGAGTCCTACTTGAATGTCCTACTTGAACTCTACTTCTAACTTTTTTTTATGAGCTACAATTATCAACAGGTAGTAGGGCTGTACACCTATGATGTGCCCATAAAGTATGTGGGGTAGTGAGGCTACGCCTAGGTCACTCCCAAGCGCTTGTGTGACACACAATGGCAAATTAAAAGAATGTCAAAAACAAAATTTTGAAGTGATTTCTAAGCATTAAAACATAGAGAAAAAACCCTAGAACATGCCCATAATATGAGTATTTTGACAAAAACACATCTATTTCACCAAAAAAATTCTTGTTTTGCCTTTTTTTGGCATTTTAGGAGATTGCTCTTTTTTCGAAGGAGAATGATTGCATAGTTCCAAGGGGAGATTATTGTTTGAACATTCTTATAAACAAACATGTATCAATTACCTAATTTCACCCTCAAGTGAAATTGTAAAAATGATCTGCTCCATGAAAGTTTTATGTGGTTTCAAAGACCTTGATTTAGGCTTGTTAACAGTAGCTTTGCCCATTGACCCAGTTGGGGGAATTACCCCCAGCCTCAGTGCCCCTTTGTTGAGAAATGAGAATCGCTGTAAATGTAATTGCACTGCCATCTTCAGTATGTGTTTTCTAAATGACAGCGATATATTATTTACATTGAGGATAAGTTGTGAAGAGACATGTCGATTCATTAATTATATAATTAATATAATAAATTTAATCTCTCATAAATATATATCATTATTATATTAATTTCTCTCATATAATAATAAACATATATCTCAATTATATATATAAATTATATCTCATATATAATTATATATAAGTTTATCAAACTGAAGCTATCAAACATCAACACCCTCAAGCCTGCTATTGGGATCTCTTGGCACATAAGAAACTGGATTATGTTGAGGGGGTGATGAGGAAATGTGATCTAAGTCTTTAGTATGCTGACTTGGACATTATTATCATATCACTTGCGAAAAATCTCTTTAGATGAGGCAACTTTCACAAATGACATGGCTAGTGGAAGTGATATTGCAACTCCATGTGGTTCAAATGAAATTGAGCCAAATGTTTTTTATGATGCTCTTTATGAAGAGTAATATGAAGATAATTGAATATTGATTGTAATTTTCATTGTGTATTGACATTTGATAAGTCACCGAATTATGAATTTATGTGTCCCTTTTTAGCAAATAATGAGGTATTTAAATATTCTGTTTGTCAAATATGAGTATGACTATATATATTATTATATACATATGTTACTCAGCTGTACTGCAGCGAAGGCAAAAAAATTGCCGTACAGGTGTAGCTCTACCCAACCCCATACTGGAACTAGCAACTTTTTAAGGTTTTTATTCCCTAAAAAGTTAAGCATTTTAAAATTCTAATTCATCAAATGAGGTAAGTTGTCATGTCCTGAAAGAGAGGGTGTCCCCATATCCCTTGGATGTCTGGGACATTGGGGATGTTAACCAGATACCTGGGGATGTGTCCTGATGGAACACCTCATAAACACTGTATTTGTAAATATTAGTCTAGATCTTATCTGTGTGTATCAGCTTTTATTTTTTACCCGTTTAATCTAATCTTTTCTGTCACAGGTGGACTACTTAGATCTGAAGAACAACCAGCGTATTGTGTTTAAGAATTTCTCTCAAAGTAATGACATTCATGAGTGGATGCAAGAAGAAGTAAACCCTTAAATCCAACCCTTTCATCTAGAAACAATGAATGGCAGCTCATTGATGCAATAAAGCATAATGTGAAATTGTAATATATGGTTCAGTGTGTCTATATGCAACAGATTTGACATAACTGTATAATTAATCTTTACGAGATTGAATTTTCTTTCTCTAAATTTCATGTTCATTTCTATTTTAATTTTTCAGTGAGCCAATGTGGAGCTGATCTGATTATTGCAACACTATCGGTTCTTGTTACTATGAAGCTTCTCAGCCTCTCAAAGCCTTCTAATCCTGAAGTGAAAGAAAGTCCTGATAATTCATCTATTTTTTGTTTCAACTGGGCACCACTGTTAAAATTATCATTGTTAATCGTTGGCCAGACAGTTTTATGACAAATGATTGGTTTATTTATGAGAGGCAGTTCTGTATCCTTGCTCATCTCTCTACGTGACATTTTCATAACATTTAAGTTACTTCACATGAACAAAAAATCTACATATAAGCCACCTCTACGAGATCTCCTCACCAAGGCATGTATGCATGCAAATTTAACAATTGTGATGCAGATATAGGACCAAACTCAAAGCCTAAGACAATGGCTAGATTTTAATGTCTTTTATGTTGGATATGATAACTAAGGCAAACATGACAAAGCCGTTGATTTTATAAAGAAGACTAATAACGTAATCTTTGTAGCTTCCATTCATACAATAGAATGCAATACTTAATTGTTCTGAAAACTTGACTATGATTTTTAATTTGTGCTTCATGGGGATGCATCCCCTGGACTTTTAGACCCACTTCTGTCTGGGGAATGGTACGGGGATGGATTTTTGCCATCCCTAAGGGCAGTTCAAAATGGGTAAATTGGGTACTGTCCCTGAAGCACCACTTTGAGGGCAGTATGGTACGGGGGTGTGACTAGAGGTCCTAGAGACTGGTAAGGGGCTTCTATAATTTTTGTAGCTCTCATTCATACAATAGAATGCAATACTTAATTGATCTGAAAACTTGAGTATGATTTTTAATCTGTGCTCCATGAGGAGGCATCCCCTCGAATTTTAGATTGGCTTTCGCCCTTGGTATGGTATGGGGACAGATTTTTTCTGTCCCCAATGGCATTTTAAAACGAGAAAATCGAGTATTGTCTCTGAAATTCCACTTTGAGAGAATCATGGTATGGGGTTACAATTAGAAGTCCCTGGCTTGGCTAGGGGACGAATAGAAGTCCCTTACCTGTCTCAGGGACTTCTGCCCGTCTCCTATTTGCCCAAGCCATTTTTCGACTGCTAGTGCTACAAAATAAGACATTTAAAAAATATTCGGATTTGCAAAGCAAAGGATAACAGAAACAAGAGCAGGACCAGCTGGTCAATGAGTGAACAACAGTTGAATGAGGGGGTTAGAGCATCACATTTACTTGATTTAGACCCTTAAGACTCACCATCTATTAATTATGGACAATTAATACTATTGTGGGCTTCTATGTTTATTGTTTAGTAGTTTAGTTATTGTATTTACATTTAAATATTTTATGTCATTTCATCGTTGAAATTTGGAGCCTTTGGAGATTTTTGCTATATGTATGCCATATATTTACAATAAAAGCATTTGAATTTTGTTATTTTGTTTATCGATTCACATGTGAAATTTCAATTCAAGTCCACTGCTGTGTATTAAGTTTTTTAAAAAATGTCTATGAAGAATGCTTTATCAATGTTATGTATATATGAAATATATATAGAACTGCCCTATATACTTAATGGCTGCCCACTAATGTCCCATAAAAATTGGCCTTATGAATATAGTTTTTAATAACTATATTAAGTCAGATCTTTCTAAAGCTATGAGGTAATTTAATGCATTTAAAATGCTCATTGAATATCAATTTTCAAAGTTAAATCTACTGCCATTATTGAGGAGGCTCGACATCACTTGGCAAAAGTTTACTGTTGCTTGGTTGACTTTCGCAAAGCTTTTGATTTGGTCCCCCGGGCAGCGTTATTTCAGCGACTCAGAGATATTGGGGTTTCCAAGATTCTTCTCGTTGCCATCATGAGACTTTACGAGAGTGTTGTTGGACGTCTTAGGACTCCACAAGGGTTATCTGACTTCATTCAGAGTTCTATCGGTGTTAAGCAAGGCTGCCCTCTTTCCCCTACGCTTTTCAACATCTACATTGATGAGCTTGAGACTTTCTTGAAGGTTTTTTCACATCCCGAGAATGGGTGCTACCTTCATGGGGTTCGGGTGCCCATCCTTCTCTTTGCGGATGACGTGGTGCTCCTATCCTCCTCACTTGATGGGTTACAACGACTTTTGGATGGATTGGCCTCCTTTTGTGATTCTCGACAGTTGGTGGTCAACCTGGTTAAGACTCGAGTTATGGTTTTCCATAGCTCGAAAACCTCTGATTGCCGTTTCCTTTTCAGGGGGACTGAGATCGAGAGGACCTCCAGTTACACGTATTTGGACACTTTATTTTTGGGACAGCGTTTTAGTTTGAGACCAACCATGATGTCACGTGTTAATAAGGGGCTAGGTTCATTGGCATTGCTTGAGTGACAGTGCTTCAAACACCACTTTCAGGACACTACGTCTAAGATGTCTATCTTAGACTCCTTGGTTAGATCTATTGTCCTTTATGGTTTGACAATCTGGGGGCCCTCCCTCCTGACCATAGACTGGGCTTCGGTGGAGAGAGTTCAAACTCTCCTTTTGCGACGCTTGATCCGTTGTCAGCCAACTACTCCTACCTGTATTATCTTAGCCAAGTTCGGTGCTCATCCCTTCATACTCTGTACGATATTTGATCTAGTTTGGTTACTTCACATACTCGGGGTTTTATGAACTCTGTTGATGGAAGATACCATTATTCTTACTTGGCTTATTGTTCCTCAACCTTGATTGCTGCCTCGGATCCGACTAGTCGTGCGCGTTGCTGGTATGCTCAGGTTTCAAGGCTCCTCAACACTGTTGGTATTGATATTGATCACCTTCCCCCTTTTCAATATTTGTTGGACATGCTCGCTCATCTTCTTCCCTCTCAGTCGAAGTTGAATGAGATTACCAGGATGGACATCTACATGAGGTATATCAAAGTGACTTGGGTTGACCCTTCGGGGGGTCTCCGTCCTTGTATGGTCTTCTATGCAGAGCACTTTATTGACATACAAAATGGTATCATTGTTTGTCCCTACTACTCTTCTCGACGATGGCCCCATGCCTTACTTATATAGTTGGGTTCTTTTAGAGTGGGTTCTCACCGGCTCCGAAATCAGACAGATAACCAGACTAACAGAGCTGAGAGGTTTTGTCAGTGTTGTGACATGGATGCAATTGAGAATGAGATACCTTTTATATTTTACTGTCCCATATACTATGGGATTAGAGGGAGGTTTCATTGTTTATTCAGAGAGTGTAGGCCTTTGTCCTCCTTTTTCAGGTATGAGAACTAGTAGTGCCTTGCTCTTTATTTACAGGAGGTGTTTTTGTCTTCGAGATTTCACCCTTCGGGAACTATCCACCCCTAGGTTTGTGTCTCGTCATTCGCTTATCACTTCTTTTTTTCACTCCGATTACCTCTCCTAGGGGAAACAAGTAGCCTCGATGCTCGTCCACAGATACTCACACCAGAGCGAGGAGATCACGCAGAGACCATTTGCACCCCCAATAGTTATGTAGCTCCTCTCTCCGACATTAGATTCATATTTCTCTGCACACAACTAGTTATCTTTCTATTCTGAGCTACTTTTCCACGGTTATGAACTATTAGTTTTTGCGGTTTCCCTAACCACCCTTGTTTTTCCTCTTTCTTTTCCTCTTGCTATGCTTGTTTCCATTTTTTTGTTTTGTTGTACTTGGACACCGTTTGGTGGTCTTGCTGCCTTCTCCACCTTGTTTGTACTCTCAGTCCCTTAGACTTGTTTGTGGTCTCCTATTGGACATTAATAAATTATCTTATCTTATCTACGCAAAAATTCTATGTTGAAGGTTTTGCATTTATATATGAATAAGGTGTTTTGTAGCTTGCTTTTGTACATTATTTGTATTTTTGTGCCGAAGGTACACATACATATACTCGATTAAATTTTTTTGACTATAATTTGTAATGTCTATATTAAGTCAGGTTTTTCTAAAGTTATGATGTAATTCAACGCATTGAAAATGGTTATTTAGTATAACTACATACGATTAAAATTCTACACTTTAATTATTGGCAAATGGTTGGCGAGAGCAGGGTACACAAAACTCCTAGGCCAATTTCTTATTGTGGGACTAAATATTTTAAGAAAATGGGTGAATAATTGAAGAATTACTAAAAGAACGTCTAATTCAATGGCAAAAGCAATGCTGTAGGCTTTGAGATAGTATTGAGTTCAAATCTTCTATAATGCTAAAATAAAATAAAATTGAAGGATAAAATCACTCAGTAAGTGCTAGGAGGTGCTAATTTGTTTCTAGTTATTAATTAAAATATGTATCAAAGTTAGGTTGAAAATACAAAAATATCTCTAACTATTTTTTTTTTTGGATTTGATTGGGCAGTTGAAGAACTAGGAGGTGTTAATTTGTTTTGAGTTATTAATTAATTTTTTTATATCAGAACTAAGCTGAAAATATAACTTTTTTTTGTATTTTGGATTTGATTGGGCAGATTTTTTGTGCCCAACATTTTAGATGAAACTCTATGATCCATCATCAGGGAATGAAAGCATTAGAAGAGAGAAGTTAGAGTTTGGTAAAAATCAAAATGCTAATCGGTACAAGAATTAAGGCATAAGGGGGAAGAACCGAGGACATATAAGAAAAAAGAAATAGAAGATCAATGAATTAATAGCAATAAAATAAAAAATGGTAGTATATTATAACTAAAATCAATAATATGATAAAAGTTTATACGTATTTAATAACAAAAATAATGTAATTAATTTAATGTAAGGAATATATGTATAAAAAAAGTGGTATAGTCTAATAATTACAAAGTACCATATTCAATAAAGATAATAACACAAAAAGGTATATTAGTTAACCAAAATAGTTTTACAGTTATATACCATGACTGATCCAATTATATACTAAACATATAAGACTTCCTAAACCAACTTGTCCTGAAATGAGTAAGATAACGATAGAGATGCAAAATTAGGATTTTGATTCACCTTTGTCATTGGAGCAAAGGTGTATGTTAAATATACCCCATTATGCTGAGCTACAATGAGATTCCCTATAGTTTTGTTTGAACACCTACAAGCTTTGAAATTCTTTAGCTCTTACCTTTCCCATTTGAGACCTTAGATGTAGATGAAGTCATTGATGATATAATAATAATAATAATAAGTTAATTTAAAAATATTGTAAATATAAAATAAGAAGATATACTAATTATTATTGTAACACATAATAATGTTGTTGATTAAAACTATAAAGATATATTGATTATTATTATAATTAATATTAGAAAAATTAATATTGTTAATTTAGTAAAATGATCAAAAAGAAAAAAAAAAGAAATTTATAAGAATATGTACCAAAAAATTTAAAAAGACAAAAAATAAGACATAATATAATATAGTAATAAATATAATTAATACAACAAATAAAAGGTAATTATGTTAAAGACATTGGGCAAGAGCCTTCAACACAACAGTAAATTGTGAGCCTCTTATTGGGGAGGTGTTGGGTTCAAATCTACTTGAGATTAACACATAATAATAATTAATCTTAACAATAATAATAAATGAATAATAAATAATCTAGGCTTCGGTCGATTACCTATAATTTTTTTTAATGTTAAAGACATTTTTTAATGCAACTGACAATCTAAATTTTGAAATCAATGATTCAACATTCAGTAGGATACAAGATGATAAAATTAATCTCAATCATATGACTATATTAATATTGTATTTTAAAAATATAAAAATAAGAAAATATATATTTTATCTTATTTTTTAAGTTTCAAAAAGAAAAAGAAAAAAAGGTTTAATTTTCTTTTTCTTTTTGAGGAGTTACAAATGTGAAGTTATATAAAGGATATTAGATTATAACGAGAGGATCCTTGTTACTAGAAACTAGAAAGATTATTAACCTAGAAAACTAATGCAAAGAATAGATATCTAAACTATGAATTCAAATAACATGAAATCAAAATAGCATCACGGAGTTAATCTCCACAAGAGAAAACGTGCAAATGCTTGATAAGATAAGATAATTTTATTAATGTCCAACAAACAACCACAACTTGGGTCTATGGGACTGGAAGCTTACACCAAGAAGATAGCTAACAAATGGAGCACCAAATGGTGTTCACAAAAGAACAAGTACAATAAATGAAGAAGAAAGCGGGAGACATCACGAAAAAGATTAGGTATCCATCCGCAAAGAGAAAAAGTCCAGCAGTGATTGATACGGCTAGCGGCTACGAGAGGCTCTATGGTGAGGCTAAGTGCTACGAGAGGAGTGTCGTTGGCAAAGAGGTCCCTTATGGGATCTCACAGATTTGGAATGGCACGTGTTAGGGAAATTGCACGGTCGCTTCACACCCCAAGCTAGAGCTAAGGGCGAGAAGAAGGTTGTAATAAGTTGTGCCTGGGTCCGACTCTGGGAAATGATAGTTGTAAAGTATGGTCGCAAAGCTGTAAGGACTCATGAAGATAGAGTGCAATGCAATGCTGATCTGTGTACCTGAAAAAATCTGAGAGGGATTTGCAATCTCTAAACAGACAATAAAATCTATTAAGAGGATGTTGAAGGAAAATATGCTAAATAAAAGCTAGGTAGCATGCTTCTATAGAAAAGGGAGATATAAAAGGTGGTTGCAGGAAATTGTGCTCACCTAACCAATCACGTTCACCTAAAAAACTATGCTCACCTAACAAAACATGCTTTATTTAGCTATGCAAGATTAGTAAAAGGCATAGGATAAACCTAAGAATAAAGGGAAAAAGAATAACCTAGCTAGGAAATAAAAACCTCAATAACACACCCTTTTAAGCATGGCTTAGGTGGATGTAAGATGATGGGTCTCAGAAACTGAGACCATGTTTGGTAGCCAGGTACATATCAAAGTCCCCCCTGCCCCACAAAAAAAGAAATAGAGAGAAAATAAAAGGACTAAATAGCCACCCCATAAGAGGACAATGACAACACCCCAAGCAAAGCTCATAAATGAAGGAACTTACACTCAGTGAAGGGTTTGGTGAAAATACTTGTAGTCTAATATGATGTCGGGCAATACTTAAGATCAGTGATAACACTATGAATAAGCTCCTAAATGTAATGCATGTGGATCTCGATATACTTGGTTTGCTAATGATGAACTAGATCACGAGAGAATTGCAAGAGATGTCAATTACACTTTGGTTGTCACAATACATGGTTGTGTGCTTCTAGAAGGGAATGCCAAACTCAGTGAGAATATTTTGAAGCCAAATGACCTCTATAGTAGAATTAACTACTCCTCTATACTTAGTCTTTGTAGATGAAATAGCTATAATAGACTACTTTTTGCTCAACCAACAAAGGAGACCAAAACCATGAGAGAAGAAATATCCTGAAGTAGACTTATGATCTTGAGAATCGCTTACCCAATTTGAATTGGGTGTCTGACCAAGTCGAAATCTATGCCTACTGCATAATGAATCCCATAATTGTGAGTACCCTTGATGTATTGTAGATTTTTCATAGTTTCCTTCCAATGCAACTCATGTGGTTCCTACATGAATTAAGAGACCATGCCCACTGCATATGAAATGTCAGCCTCGTATGAGTCAAATAGATGAGACTGCCAATGACCTAACTATACAAAGTGTCATCAACCAAGGGTGAAGAATACTTACCCTCAACTTTGATCCCTGACAAGAATTGAGTAGCTATAGTCTTACAATTAGCCATGTGAAACCTTTGGAGCATGTATAGTGCATTTTTAAGATTGGGCAAGTGTAACACCCCACTTGGGAACCCAACAGAATTAAACCTAACATGTTACAATGTTTACTAGACTATTTTTTAAAGTTTAAACAATATCAAATTAATGATGCAAAAGCAATATACACATACACATCAATTACACTAATGCAAATACGTTAAAGATTTCATTCCTCAAGGGTTCCTTCATGTTAAGTCACATTTAAGATAAGATAAAATTATTAATATCCATGAAAAACCAAAATGGTTTATGGGACTGAGCATACAAACAGAAGAGCCAGCCAAGGCACCAAACGGTGACTGAAAAGGAACAAAGCAACAAGAAGAAAGAAAGACAAGGAAATGACTAAGGGTCCTTCATTGTCACAAAGAAATCTGTAAGAAGATATATATTGATTAGTTTAGAAATCAAGTACAATACCATGATCATAAGGAAATAACAAATACATAATCTCATAAGCAAATGCATATGTACAATTGATACAATGAAATAACATCCACTGCACATGTCGCAAGGTATGCGAGAATAGATACAAGTACATCAAATACAAGATACATGATAACATATATACATCAACTAAATACAAGTCTGAAAAATAAGAATAAGAAAGATAGTGATACAATTGCATCCACAAACATCCAACATTTGCCAATCCGAGGGGGACCCAGATGGTATGAAGTCACTACCTCCTGACCGTGTGGTCACTTAGTTAGGCTCCCACTCCCACCATGTAGGGAAGATAATGGACAATCCACATCCAGATAATCAAATCATAAAACAATCATAGACAAGGAATCCTGATGGCCAATTCTACCTCAAGCGTACACAAACTACTGAAGAAGAAAGATAATTAAAATCAAAGGGACACCAATCCAATACCAACACCACATACCAAGTCAACATACATATACTAAGTATAAATCGAGTATCAAAAACAAAGAGATAAAGTCAATGAAAGATATCCACTTCAAGTCAAAAGTACAATAACCAACAAATCACTAACTGTTATCAATGTAAGTAAAACACCAACAATAAATACATCCAACAACAAAAATATTACTAGAGGCAAATACAAAATCTATAGAGGAGAGTCAAGCTACATACTAGGGAGTGTCATCACATGGTCAAACTATTTGAGTTACCCTAGATCGGTCTCTCATTGGACCCTAGACCCTTAAGCATTGAGTTACCCTAGATTGGTCACTCTAGACCCCAGACACTCAATGTGACACATGCGAAACCAAAACACCCTCTCATGAACATGAGGAAAATTAGTCATACCTCTCATTAGGTATCATCCCAATCCCATCCTTAGCCTATACAAGCACTCAAGGCATGGGCAACGCAATAAACTCTAATTTATCTTTTTAATGTATCTTAATAAAAGGGATAGACAAAATATATTTAATTACTATGTTATCACTTATTACACAACTTACAATAGGTTACCCTAGTATTGATCACTTTGAGTCCTCGACCCCTATTGCAAGCCACTCCCACAGACATGTACCTAAACAACATCTCCTAAGTACATAAAACACAATTGTGTCCCATACCACAAAAGCAATAATAATCATATTTGGTTCTATGATAGGTAACCCGATATGCAATGGTTCTCAAAATCCAAGCTCTCATAAATGCTCATCAAAGTATATCTCACAAAATATAAATCTCAATTTGAAACATAAAGTACATCATGACATTCAAGCAAGTAAACAACATAAAAGAAACTCCCAAAAGGCCTATGGTGCATGCCCTCGTTGGCCAACTGAACAACTCATAGGAAAACCATCATGAAAAAGAATATCAAATAACTTCAAACAAGAATACAAGGAAAGCATGGGTCCCTAAGCATATAGTTAAATTCATTTGTTTCTAAAGACTAGTTTGATCATTTGGAGGTTTTCTAAACATTATGATAGACATTTTTTTTTTTCAAAAATCAAATGATGTCTTCATGACTAATTATTTAAAATTTATTAATAGGCATTATCAAGGTTATAAATCCACTAATGTCGATATATTTAAAAACAAGTATATTTGAATATCACCATTACGTTTGAAATTTAATAATATTTAAATATTATTGCCTAAACTTAAACAAGTTTCTAATTAGTTATAAACTAATTTTTAAATGTATATATGTTTTTAAAACTAGACATAACTAGATTATACAATATTTAAACATAATAATCTAAATTCAACAAAACATATTTTAACTAAATTATGCATTAATAAATAATCTAAAATAATGACATTCTATTTCTTTAACAACTCTCAATTAATTTACAATAAATAGTAATCATTTAAAAAAACTAATTAAAAAAATATCATATTAATTTTTTTAATATTTTAAATAAATTAATTTTTAAAATAAAATAAAAAAACACACATAATAAAAATCAACCCCAATGGTGGGGCATGCAGTCAGTGTTTTGATGGGCTCCTTCGACAGCTAATATTGGCAACATTCGATGCGAAGCAGTGTATAATAAGATGGGGGGAGTGTCTATGATCCCCTTCCTATTTTTAAATTTATTTTTTATAATTGTTTTAAAATTAAAATAATAAAAGCCCAGTTTAATATATATAATTTTTTTTTCTTGCCAGGCTTGGAGGACGGATTTTTCCACCAAATCAAATATATTTGTTTTTTTTTTTTTTCTCTAAAAGAAATGGAAGGGATATAAACAAAAATGTAGATTTAATCTATATAATTTTCTTTCACCAAACCCTAGCCCATTTATTTCATTTTCTCTTTCAGATTTTCTTCTGTAGCAAAATAAATATGAGTTTCGTTTCATTCACACAGATCCGAGCTAATAAAACATAATGGCAATCAAGTTTCAAGTATCCATAAGACATGAAACATACACATATTTTCAAATGAAATATACTATTATGAGTTTCAAACCCTACCTCACGATGATGCTAACAATCTAGCAACCTGGTGAAACCCTTACTAAATTGAAACTCTTCAAAGCTTTCAAATTTTTTTTTTGCTCAAAATCCCAAAAATTTGCTCCTCAAAAACCAGCGTGTGAAATAATGAACCAAAAACATCTAATATAGAGCCCTGACTCTCTTTAGGGTTTCTATCTCTAAAAGCCCTAAAAAAAATTTATTTTATTTAATTAGTATTTTCATGCATATTTAACTCACTTTTTAGTTAAATGAACTCTTTTATTTTATTTTCCCACTTTATTATTTAATGAAAGCATGTTAAAAATAATTATTTATTATTTTAATCAATAAAGATAATTACAATTCATTATTTAATGCAACTCTAATTTTAATCAATATTAATTAAATATTTGTAATAAAATAATATTTAATATTTAAATTCTTTTAAGTTTATTTTCTTAAATTAGAACTTTAAATTTAATCTTTTAAATTAGTCATATAATGTAATAATTTCCAATGAATTAAATATCATCTTATTTTAGGCAAGAGCCTACAACACAATGGTAAATTGTGAGCCTCTTAATTGGGAGGTCTTGGGTTCGAATCTACTCAAGATTAAGTAATAATTGAAATAATTAATAAAAAAAAAAAAAAACGTTGGCTTCAGCCTCTTACCGATCAAAAAAAATAAAAAAAAATCTTATTTTAATATTTAAAATAAAAATAAAAATCAAATAACATTTAATAATCCAAATATCAATGATTAATCCAAAAATCATAAATACCATTCTACTAAGAAATTTACATAGTTAAGGTCACATAAAGCGCACAAGGAAAACCAACCAACGTGAAAGTCAAACAACATACACACAGAAGCCTCACAAGTTTAAAAAGGGTAAATAGTTAGATATGAGCCCCCCTTGTAGGACAAGTATTAAGGCTTTGGTTGGGATTGGATTTGATCATTAACTTCCCATTCTTACCATTGAGTTATTGCAATAGGGCACACTCATCCCGACAATTTAGGGAAGTCGATGCTCGATAGCTGCAACCTGTATAAAAGGTGAGCATGTACATATGCATATATTTCTAAGCTAAACATGCGATGGTAGGGAGTGGTACATCATGTAGATCCCAACTAGCATGTGACTACAACTCTCTTCATTAACCACATTAGACATAAAAGTAAAACAAACACACACACCATACACATGCAAGTATGAGATAAGTACCATAATAAATCACTAGTACAAACCATCAAATGCTCAGATATAACAACCCATCATACAAATATAAATAATCATCATTTAGAGACCGATCATATGACATCATCACTATGAATAATTAAAACATCATTAATGTATAAGTAATCATAATCATCAAATAACACGTGAAATAAACTAACACATGCATGAAATAGACCTAACAGAGTTTGGCGACCCAAAATAGAAAAGAAAACTACGGGCGGGCATTACAACAAGAGTAATACCTGATGAAGACTGAGTGATCTTAATCCCTAAAAACTAGTGCAACAAGTTAGGTCTAACACTACAAACTAATCATGAAGGACAATTTCGCTACCCAAATGGTGGATTAGTGACTCTTGGATTAGTTGGCCAAAAAGGCATATGACAAATTTTGATTCAAACAATTTATCAAAAGTTTGAAAGATGTCTCAACAAAACCTTTGAATAATCCCTCTTGGTATTCAACCCCACCTTCAAGTTGGCTTCAACCAAATCCTACCACAATTTCTCTAATAGTCTGCTATGTGACGTTTCAAGCCAACAATCAAATAAAAAACATATGCAAACATGAACTTTAGACCCTTCAACTTTGAAATATTATAAAACTCATTCATATAGTCCTCTCCACCCATTTATATGAGTTCTCATTGGCGGAGAATGAAATTATATAGTTTTTGTTCATAATGTTTACCATAGGCATGGTTTTTACTTGTCATCACAAAAAAACCAATATCTCATGCAAAATCAAAGAAATTCCTTCATTAAACCATAAACAAATGAACGATAAGATACTTCTACATTGGCCTCAATTGATTATTGTTCTATACAAAACCATACAAATCTATACAAGGTCATGTTATAGTTTGTTACATGGAAAACTATAACAAGAATAGGTGCCAAAATATTATTATTTTCATTCCAATCTGAATTTTGCTTCTCTTGCTCATATTTTACACAATTTGGAATTCAAATGCCCATTCCCCAAATGTTCTAACTGACACCATATCATGTGTTTAACAAACATGACCATAATGACAATTTTTACATTGTTACTTAATAACGTTGGCATTTTTTTTGCAACATTAACAATTTAGCACTTTTCCAAAATATATAATAATGATCCCAAATGGTCTTAAATAACCTTATTTGACCCAAAAAGCTCCAACACAACCCAAAAATAAAAATAGTTACTTGTCACAATTAGGAAACTATAGTTAGTTGTTTTTAACTTATAGCTAAATTTTGCTAATAATATCCTAAGTTATTATTATTTTTGTCCAAGGAATAATCACATTATACTAATGGTAAACTATTTCTTTAGAACATCTTTATCTACAATTTTTAAAAAAAAGAATGGTTATAAATATCTAAAATCTAGCCATATTAAATAATGCATACGATTCTTTTACACCTTCAAGATAAGATAAGATAAATTGATTAATGTCCAACAGGAGACCAATGAGGGTCTAAGAGACTGGAAACAGTACAAAGGGAAAATGCCAATAGGGGGAGCACCAAACGGTGTCCGCAGAAAGAAAGAATGTGAAAGCAAAACAACAAAAGAACCAAGAAAAGGAATACCAACAACTAAGAACTCCTCAAAGGCGAGAAGTAGTCCAAAATGGAAAGGTGGGCATTAGGGCAATCGGGTACTCTGGAAGGTTGTTGCCAAGTGTGATCTTTGCGGGGTCTCATAGATCTGGTGTGAACTGAGATAGTACAGGGAGGCCGCTTCAATCCTCAGGCAAGGGCCGAAGGATTGAATAAAGAGGTGATGAGCTATGTAGGGTTTGATGTCGAGTAAACTTGGAGCTGTATAGTGTGCTTGTGAAGCCGCATGGTCTACTGAAGGTATACTACAAGGGAGTGTTGGTCAATATATCTGAAGAATGAGGGAAGATACCGATACTCTTTGAACAAATAGTAGAATCTCCCTCAGATCTCATAGTTAATGGGACAATGAAAAATAAAATGAGACACGGTCTCAACCTCCTTGAGGTGACAAAGCTGACAGATCTTGTCCTCCTTGCCGATTTGGTGATCAGTTTGAATATGTAGCCGGTAAGATCTCACTCTAAATGATCCCAAGGAGATGTGAAGAGCGTTATTCCAATAATGAGTGAGGTACCGGGGGTGTAAGATGATCCCATCCTGGATATCAAGGAAGTGCTCAACATAGAAGGCCATACGCAAGCGGAGCCCACCTGGGAGATTCCTCTAGATCGTGATAACATACTGCCTATAGATATCAAGTTTAACATGCTCATTCAACTCCCACTGAGGTGGTAGTAGATGGGCTAGAGTGTCTAGAGAAAATTAAAAGGGGGGAAGACAATCCAAACTAATACCAATCGAACCCAAGAGGATAGAGACCTGGGCGTACCAACAACGAGACCTGTGGCTAGAGTCTAAACCCACAACCTCCATAGAGGAACAATAAGCCAAGTAGGAATATCTGTGATGGCCATCGAAGGAATCAACAAAACTCTAGAGCAGGTGAAGAAGCCAAACTAAATCAAAGATGGTCCCCAATCTGAAAGGGTGAGCACCAAACTCTGCCAAAATGATGTTATGCAGTGTGGACTGGTGACATCTAATAATCCACCGAAGGAAAAGAGTTTGGACTCTCTCAACAGAGGCCCAGTCAGATTCCAAGAGGGAGGAGCCCCAAATAGTGGATCCATAGAGGACGATCGGCTTGACCAGGGAGTCAAGAAGGGACATCTTAGTCGTATCTTGGAAGTGGTGTCAAAATACTATCACTCAAGAATAGTGAGGGAGCCGAGCCCCTTGTTGACTTTGGGCTGCATAGCTGGTCTCAAGTTGAACCGAGGTCCATAAAACTTAACCCCCAAGTAAGTGTATGAAGATGCAATCTCGATCTCGATACCTTGGAAGTAAAAATGGAGGTGTGATGTCCTCAAACAATTAAAGACCATAACGAGTCTTGCCCAGATTTACAACTAGCTCACGTGAGTCGCAAAAAGAGGCCAAGCCATCAAGGAGCCATTGAAGATCATTAGGGGAAGATGCTAGGAGAATCACATCATCAACAAATAGGAGAATAAAGATCAACACCTAATGTAAGTAACAACTAGAAATCACGAACAAATGCCTCAAGCTCATCGATGTAGATGCCAAAGAGAGTGGGGGAGAGAGGGCAGCCCTGTTTTACCTCGATAGTACTCTGGATAGGGTCAGAGAAGCCTCGTGGAGTCTTGAATTTGCCCACAACACACTCAGGATAACTTCATAAAAGTTGTAAGGAGAGTCTCTGAGATCTCGATGTCCATAAGATGCTGAAAGAGAGCCGCACGAGGAATAGAGTCGAAGACTTTGCAAAAGTCAACAAAACAACAGTAAACTTGCGTCGAGCAGTGGTGAGCCTCCTTAATGATGGCCCTTAAGGTCAAAATGTGATCAGTGGTTTGAAAATCTGTACAGAACCCAACTTGACCTCTAGCCCAACAATGTCGTTGATCGAGCTCTCCGGACAAGATACCATTCAGTGCAGTCACATAGAGTTTGGCAAAGGTATGCCCAACCATGATGGTCCTGTAGTTCTCGGGGTCGAAAGTTGGCCCGAATTTATGGATCAGATAGATAATATGTCATGACCAAGAGTCAGGAAAGCCGACACAAACCACTCAATTAAAGAGTGATGCAAGAAAGGGACCTAGGACAGAGATACCCAACTTGAAGAATTCAGCTTGGAATCCTTCCTCATCTGGAGTTATGCTACTGTTCATAACTCTAACTGCCTCACAAATGTGGGAAAAGGAAAAAAGGTGACCAGGAATATCATAGAGGGGATAATGAGATGGAGAGGGGGCTGATCAGGAATATCATAGAGGGTGTAGGCAAGGGAGTGAAGGTCCAAAGTGGAGGGGGGGTGGGAGGGGTCCCCGAAGGGTGATGCTAAGGAGGGCATGGTTAGCCATATAAAGGTGAGAGATGGTAAAGCGGTAAATGAGAGGGATGAAGGAGGCCGTAGAGAGAACATAGTCCACAACGCTAGCACCACCACCATGTGGCCAACAAGTGAAGAGTTCGGAGCTAGGAAAGCAAGAGAGCCCATTCAAAATTAGTAAGTCAGATGATTCACAAAGCTTAAGTAAATTTTGACCATACCTAGTGAAGGGCCCTTGACAATCCTTAGAGAGCCGATGCAGACCTACAAAACCAAGATCAAAAGTAGTCGTACACATGGGATCAACCCTACAATCATGGAGGGGAGGTTGTAGGTCTTTGGTCCATGCGTTAAAGTCTCTCAAAATGATGATGCCCCCCATGGTAGAGAATCTGGTAATGTGCTCAAGCAAGTCCTCATAAGGGTCCCCACCCTCAATGCTGTGAACTGCATAGAACAAAGAATCTACTATTTAATTTCATTTTTAAATGAAAAATAAATCTAATTTTGAAAAGCATATTTGTAACTATAACATAATAAATCATTTCAAGTTTCTAATCATTAGTTAAAAAATCAAATATGAAATTTAATACTATATATACGTATATTAAACAACAATATTTGTAGTTTTATAAATGTGCACATACACACACATGAATAATAAAGTTCAAAAATACAACCATAGATGGGGTCAAAAATTCTCTAACAAGCCCTCTAAAAAATTAATTATGAAAATATGTGAACTACACATGTTTCACTAGACTATATCATTCATGTTGTTGCTATGCTAACCTCTTCTACCTAGGTTGTATTCTCACCTTCGACACTTGTCCAAAAATTCCAACACTCAATTTTTTCGCTAGTTTGGGTTAATATGATAACCTATGAACCAAAATTAACAATGGAATTGCATCACTAATCCATATTTCATATTCAACAATTCAAACATTTATCTTTACAATACATGATGACCATAAAAAATAAAAATCCATAATCATGATACCCATAACATACTAATTTAATGTCCAATCATCCATAAAATATGAATAACCAATGTCTAACATCAATAAAAGTCACTAACCAAATCAAAGATAGTCAAAGGAAGTCAATGGAGTCAATGTATCTCATGGTGTGACACTTTTTCCTTCTTTTTGGTTAAAATCACACCATTATAATTACAAAACCTACAATAATTGGGAGTTACCTCGCTTAAATAAAGAGGAAATAATTACTTAATAGTTCTATCTTCCACCATTCTAAACATTATAGTGTCTTATTGGATTTTTCCAATTATTTTGACTACATATCATGGTGACAAATATGTTTACCTATACTAAGAGTTTTGTTGTCTCCCACACAACTCAAGCTAGATGGGCCTTATTGACTTCTAGAATTAGCATCTAACTTCATATCTTTTATGGATTATAAAAGTCTCAAAGCAAAATAAAGCCTAGGAAATCTGACCTCAATTTGTATATATCTAATGTTCATCATGATTGCAAATCTTGATGAGATTTTTTTTTTCATTCTACTCTAATTGTGAAGGACCCAATTCAAATCCAAGGCATCTTTGTGGTAAAAATCTTATGGAAGGCTAACAAGCCATAATTTATATGGAAAAAGAATGATTTTTAAAATGTGTTATATATCAACCAACAATTCCTTTAAAGTAGTTTCCTATGATCACTTTTCAAGATAAACCTCTTGCTAAGGTTATTTTTTTAACATAGGAACCAAGTGACAATTTAAAGTAGTTTCCTATGATCACTTTTCAAGATAAACCTCTTGCTAAGGTTATTTTTTTAACATAGTAACCAAGTGACAATTTTTGAGGGCCCCTAAAACATTGTCTTCTTAATCTAAGGGAAAATTATATTATACACTCACTAGTCAAGATTTCAAAAATTTCAAGATTGTTGGTCATTCTATTCCTATAAAAGTGGTATAACAAATGGAGCTAAGAAGTTTTCAAGTATAGTGAAAAGATTATAAATGTTGTCCTAACACCTCATTTTACAATTATAATCCTTACAAAGGATATTCTTGTTTCACTTTGTATTTGGATATGGTGTAAGAGCTCAATAACATATCAACATTACAATCATCACTGGCTCATGTTAGTTGGTTTGGTTAGCCAACTCTTGAATATAATCTTGCTTTTATTTGGTGTATTCTATACTTAAGTCTTCACATTGGTTCTAGATTGGTTTATTTAGGAGATGTTAACTCTCCTCTTCTTTTTATAGATATATATTAGAGCTTAATTTATATAGAACTTGATTTTTGACTTCTTTAAGCCTTCTTCCTAGCATATGATTCTTTTAGGGGATTGGCTCATATTTCATATACAGTTTATCCAAATATAACACGTTATACGAGAGGAAATGTTGTTGAGCGATTATAAAGATGAAAAATTAGCAAACATTTTAAGAACTTATATTAATTGTTCTTTACAACCAGGGAAATCATTTCATTGAGTTCTCCTTCCAACATGGATTGTTCCTTCATCAAAAACATCAACATGAATATAGTTACAATGCATTTGAGTATAACCCTAATGTTAGCCTTATTAACACGGTCTGTTTCCACCTCCTATTAAATCTATAAATCATATTACATAATAATTTAACCATTTGTTATTTTATTTATTTTAATATCATTAGCTATGACACAATCTTTACAAAACCTTAAAAATTATATAAAAATGCGACCACCTAAATTTGAAATCTAACTTATTCTATATTTTAAAAAAATACAATATAATATACTTCTTTATATGTAATAATATAGTCTCGTTTTTTGGTTTTATCTCATGGTTTTAGGTCCTTACAGAACTTGAATTTGAATATTTTAAAACTGCAGGTTTCAGGTCCTTGTCAAACCTGGCGGAGCTTAATGGTTTATCTTTTGATTTCTTGTTAAGGGTTTCGAGTCCCCTTCAAAACTTGTTTTTACCTTAATCTAAAAAAAAAATAGACTAAACTATATTTACACTTATTAGAATCCCTTCTTTTGAATCAATTCTACAACTTTAAAATTGAAAAAAAATGAGCAAGTGTACCATAAAGCTGGGAGACCAATTTTAGATTGTCAGAGGAAGAAAAGTTAATCTCTTTTCCAACATTTATTAGGGGCATAAGTAGCTCATTTGGGTGTTGATAATGTCATTCAAATTATTAATATTTTTTAATTCCAATCGAAAAAGGGGAAAATGGAGGATTTTAACCCTTTCATTGGTTTACAAGGATTAAAATATTTATTTTTCTATCACAAGTTTAATTCTTATTATGGTTGGATATATCTGGTCGGGACAGGCTAATTTGTAGACAAAATGCACTAAAGACAAAACAAAGTCAAACTTTTTTTTCTTTTTTTCAGATTCACAAAGACGTAGTGATTTTTTTTCGATTTTTTTTGTTGTTTTCGACTACAAACTATGTAGATCATAAAGATTAAATGCTGAAATTTCAAAAAAATCCATGATGTTTTCGATTTTTTGAAAATTGGTCAACTGTACAGTTTGTAGGGAGGATAGTCGCATCCTATCTGGTCCACATTTTGGAAGAAGAATATTCATTTTAATGTAACTTCTTAATACAAACACGTTAACCTTATACACATATTAATTATTCTACTTTCTAATATAGAGAAATAAAAAAGGAAATTTAAGTTCTTCCAATGAAAAAATAAGTTTATGGAGAAAATTATCTAAATATTCTTTTAGTACATTTTATGGCTTGTTTTGAAATTGACTACCACATTTCATAATAATATTTTTTTTCACCATACTTAAGATTTATACAATAAAGATTGTTTTGATATTTAAATGATATTATAAGATATAAAGAGATATAATAATTTAAATGTTGATTATTTTGAAGAAAGAATTATGAGATATTGGGTGTTATTTAAATAATCTGATTATTTGTTGTATTGATTGAATATATGTAGTACTAATATTTTGTAGAAAGAAAAATTGACTAGTGCTTATTTAAGGTGATTTAAAATATAGAATGATTTCTAAGGTCAAAAGGTTAGCTCCTTATTATATATGCAATAAGCTCTCGCATAATTGTTTGTAGAAGGAAAGAGAAGAAACAAAATGCATGGAAATCATTTTATTGAATAAAAGTTACACACTAATAGAAGATTTTTTTTTTTCTAAGTAGTTGAAGTTGCCTAAGCATATGAATCTTCAATCAATAGAAATCAAAAGTAACCACAACTAAATATGTACAATCTAAACATTTTTTTATCCTTGTAATACAAATATATGACCAAAGAGAGATCCACATTTGCTTATATTAATATTCTCGAAAGTAAGTCATTTTGTATATATTAGAAGGTTTGGATGTTACAAGCAATATGAAATAAGGTTCAATTATTCAATGCACCAAATATTATAATATAATTTTATTAATTTTTTTTTTTGCATATCATACTTTATAATGAATGTACACAATTCTATCTTTGAGCCTTATGTTAGCAACACATTTCTAAAAGAGGTATTGGATAGAAAGGTGAGAAACTTGGATATGCTAGGAAATTAAATAAATGCCTTATTAATTGCACGAGGATGTTGGAGATATCCTCTCTTGGATTTTTGCACTCTTAGAGTGCGTGCTATTTAAAATTACCATAAGGGAGGTAGTTTATATTGATTATACAGTGAAGGGAGGCTACATGTAGTTAAATTTATGAGGGGAGATGGTTGCAAATCTAAATTATAGGAAGTAGTTAAGTTCTTGACCACATTGCTAATAATTTGATTTTTTAAAGATCAAATAATCATCCATATTTCATTGTATTTAAAGAGATGGGCCAATCATGAATATTCTATAAAAACTTATGACCCATATTGAATGTGGTCACCTCTCTATTAAATTTAGAACTCCTAGTGCAAAACTTATGAACTTTTAACGTTGGGTAGTGACACGTGAACTTGTAATTTTGAATCACGACTAGTACCACACGTCTTTAACATTTATTTGATCTAGTGCAAACTTCATGAAATTGTAATGTTGAGTAACGGAGGCTACCTTAAGTCATTTAGTAGGTAATTGTTCACGATTCTCTTGTAACTTTAAGTTACAACTCTTTCAATAGGGGCTAAACAACATCACAACTTTCATTTCAAATATCTCTGTATCTACTACTAACTTTGTATCTACTACTAACTAATCAAATTGCTATATCAAATACTGTTTATGTAATTTGAGACATGGTCAAACACTATATTAAGAATGTACTCAACTTCGATGAAATTTTCCTCTAATACTTGCAAGTAATCATTCGACTAAAAACTGAACATTTAATAAGAATTTGAAACATTAAATATATTCTATTACCATTAAATATTAAATACAAATAATACTTGTGTATGAAACAATAAATCAATTATTATCCATATTCAACAAATGAAAAATACTAAAATAAACACAAATAAAAATATATAGAATAAATTCAACTTTTAAAATCTAACATATTCTAATACTAAGAAGTACAACAATTGTTAGCTTATATTTGAGGCAGAAATATTAAAATGATGCAAGTATATTCTAGCACTAAGAAATGATAGATTTGTATTCTAGTTAGCTTAAATTTGAAATAGACTGATTATATTCCATGACATTAATCTAAAAAAGACCTAAAATGAAGTATATATGCCGTTCAAAACATATAAACTTTACAAGCATATTTTTTTTTACAAGTAAATTAGTTTTAAAATAGATTGTGTAATTGTTGCGTTGAAAATGTCATGTGCACCATATTCCTCACGTATCTTTAGTGATGTTGCATGCTTTTGCTCTTCCTTCCTTTACGTCACAACCAACTTTACACACCCTTATCTTTTCTAATTGTTAAATCTTTCTTTATCATTCTTCTTGTGCCTGGAGCATTTTGTTTGACCAAATCTTTTGATTATGATGATGGAAACAAAATTAATAGTACCCAAAAAGTTAATTATAACCTCCACACCTTAACCCTAGGGCAGATGTGCCAAAAGGCTAAATTTAAATTTAATAAAAAACATTAGTAGAAGACTAGGTGATAAATTACAAATGGGTAGACATTTAAAAAATGATGTACAAATCCCAAGGCCCAACTGTTCCCCGGGTTCTAAGGTTTGCAAAGTGTGAAAACCCCACATACCCCACGCAATACTTCCTTGTCCCTCGCATTATGTGGACTCCTTTAGTCCCGTTATAATACTTTTACACCTCCACACAATTAATAGTATTACTTTATTTTTAGAATTGTACCTTGTGCTCACATAACCATTTCAATCTTCTACAAGAGGCTTTTGCTGGGCATGGAAGCCCACATCACCCCCTAAAGTAAGAAGAAATCATGTTACAAGGGACCCTCCACAAAGTCAACTAGACTGAGAACTTATCACTTGTGGATTTGTGTGAATGTTAATTATATACTTTTTTAATAATTTCTTTTTAGTATAGTATTGTTTTAGACCATTCTTATATGGAAATGATATTGTAATTTAAAAATACAATTTCTAGAGTTTCTTACTATTATAGTATTGTTTTACATCATTCTTAAATGGAAATGATGTTGTGATGTTAGTACACTAATTTTTTGATCTAGGGTTATGATTAGGTGAGCTTATATGTAAATATTTCTTATTTAATATGAGAATTCAACAATACATCTTAGTCGGTCTTGAATTTTTATGGTAAGAACTGCAACATAGTCAAAGAACATTTAGTGTAATGGCTTAGTCTTGTTGTAAGTGCATGTAAGATGTTGAAATTGAATCTCTCAATACAATATTGAAAAAAATATATAACAAAAATAGTGCAATTTAACTGACACTATGTTAAAATTAATATTCGACAATTTAAGGTTGCATATTTGGCTTTTATATTACTTTTGATAAAAAAATATATTTATCAATGGAATGCATGTGGATGGTATTTGATTTTAGTTTAGGCTTGTCTTATATCTATTATAATTATAATTATGAATAATGTGTTTGTGATGTTTTTTAAGGAATGATGATGTTTTATTTTATTTTTGTCATTGGCATGAATGATAATGACATGATTTTTGTATCTTAAATGATTATTAATTAATTCTTACAATCTTAGTTAGTAGAGATCATTTTTGAATAAAAAAACATGCATGCCAATTATTATTTTTGGTCGGACATGCATGACAATTATTATTTACATATTCTAATTCAAAATTTACTTTTCAAAAATAAAATTTACTTTTTATAAATGTTGAATAAATTTTTTAAGTTTAAAATCATGTAAGATTTCATTGCATAAACTTTTAGATGTAATATTTGTGTTCACACTGGATAAACAAGAATAATCAAATTTTTAATAGATCACATACTACAATTATTTTTTAATAAACTTTTTAATAGATCACATAGATCACATAGTCCAAGTGACCTAGACAAAATGGATACACCTCAATCATTCTCTTAAGTGAAGAGCTCAACCTATTAGTGTACTACTGTAAGAATTCTCAAATCCAAACAAGAAGTTAGCTTAAGAGATACCCATCAATCTTCATCTCTAAACCAAAACCATACAAGGTTGGGATCATACTCCAAACGACTAGCAAAATAAATACCTCATGATCCTTGGTTATGAACTGAAGATCATGTGAAATTGCCGAATAAATGCCCCTCAATCCTTGATCAACTTATAACTAATACTCTCACACAAAATAACTTAAGAAAATCGAAGTTTTGAGTAAAAAACTTATCTAATAACCAACCTTACAGTGAACAAAAACCTTCATTTATAATTAAAAAATGTACAAATATTCAATACTATAGGACACATATCTAAACTAAAGATCTTATGAGGTCAAAGATCATGCCCTAAACAAATTTGTAGAATGGATACCTCTAAATCCTTGACACTAAATCAAAGATCTTAAAAGATTGGTATCATAACCCATAGAACTCTACATAATAGATGTCCTTCAGTGCTTAACCCAGACCTTATAAAGTTAGTATCACACTTCATACAACTTTATAGAATGGATACCCTTGAACTCTTGACTGTAAACCAAAAATCTTATAAAGTAGAAATCATACTCCATACAACTTCACACAATGAATACCCATCAATCCTCAACTCCAAATCGAAGACCTTACAAAGGTCATAATCATATCACATACAACTTCGTATAATGAATACCCCTAAGTCCTTAACTAAAAAAATTTGAACTAAGCCTACAATGATCTCTCTTATTGACAATCCCAAAATTGAAAAAAAAAAAAAAAAAAACCTTTAACCAACCCTATTCACCACAAACCCCCACCATTTTGGTACAATCCAACATGAATATATAATTGAGAAAAAATGTATAGGAAAGTTCCAGCTATTAGTCCCGGGGTCCCGGATTGTGCTGCGCCCAACATAGAAAGCTATTTAATTCCTCCGGACAGGGCTGATTTTGGGAGCCCTGTTTGCTCTTTTACTTTTTAAGCCGCCCATACGCGGATTCGGACGGGTGTGAAGTGTATTTTTCCTTCCAAAATATAAAAAGTCTCCGCCAAATGCCATAAATGCTGGACTTCCGCTAAAGTTAGCTACGACTCTTATCTCCCCGCTAAAGTTGGCTACGACGGTGGGAGACTATTTAGGGCAAGTGGCGCTCGACTATTTAACATTTAATGCCTGACCAATTCATCGGTTACAAATGGCGACATCTTTGACATTCCGACTGCTTTCTGCTTCTTCCATAGCCTTGCGCAACAAGCAAACCTAAACGCATATTCTTCAATCAATCCGATTATTTGACTCGCTGTGGATCATCATAACTCCCTTTTTGCCTTGTCTCTGAGGGGAAAAACTGAAGATTTGGAGCTCTGAATCGTAATAATGGCTACCGTGGCGCTGTTTCTGCTGCTCATTGTTCTTCCGGTGGTTCCTGCTGCTCGGCAAGGTCCCTACGAGGAGGTTCGCATGCTCAGGAGCCGTGAAATTTCCACCGAAAGGTTGCCTTTGAGTAGTACTGCAGGAAATGTCGCGGAATTGTCCAGGGGATTTTATCACAGATTCAGGTTTCTGATGAAAGGAAGCCACATTCCTCCCTCGGGGCCTTCCAAGGGACATAATAGTGTAGGTCTTTACGGCGAATCGAAGTCGCCGTGAGGAAAGTTTCTTATTTTGAGACAAGTATGCAATTCAGATTCAGTTATCTTGTAATTTATGAGGTTTTACTCGAGGCATTACTGTGTATAGATATATAGATATGAAAATAGATGTATACTTTACACGTTTTGGCTGCTCCAAGATTTTTTTCATGGTAAAGCAGCAGTTCTGGTGCACGAAATATGTTGTAGCGGCTCGGCTCGGCTCGGCCAGATATTTCTCTATTTTTTATGTTTTTGACGGAAAGATTTGCCTAATACTGGAAATCTAGCAGGCAAATTTCATGTTAAGTCACCGATCATGCCTTCCTTTCCATGATCTGCATTGTAAAACTAGCAATTTATGAAAATCATTGGAGTACACATATTTGATACTGCAGGACATATATTATCAAAAGCTTATTCTACTTGTACAAAGTATTGTGAATGTTCGATTCTATTTGCCCGATCTGTTCATCTTCTTGCAGATTTGCTCGACAATATACTTGTATGTACTTCCATATCTTTTTCCAGTATTATTGTAGATCAAAAACCTGTACTTTTGCATTTTATGTTTGGTAGAATGATAAATTCGGCCGACGCTTCTCGAGAAGCTCAATCAACTTTGCTTGTTCCGATTTCTCGGGCTCTGCAAGCAGAAATCAAATCAGTTCAGAGCTTGTACACGAACTATCCCTGAAAATACGCCGATTCGGCTTAAGCTGCAAATCATTCTTCAATAACAGAACAAATCTCAAATTTACACAGACATCAATGATCTCGGTTCCAAATAATTAGGCATGAATTCATTTAAAGCTTTAGACATTTCTGAATTTATACGAACAAGGAGACCGAGATCGTGATCGTGGCCGCCTAACATGATTCGGCATGATGAAAGAAGGAATGAACAGGAGCAGTTTTGAAGACGGTGGTGTGCTGTCTTGTATGGAATTAATTTCACGTACAAAACTATAATACCTACTCCATTGTGCGATGCTGACTAATTTGCTTTTCCTGTGCACACAGTTATGAAGATAATCTAAAAGTCGGCATTGCGAAAGGAACAATGTTTTAAAAAGCATGCTTGTGTACTTCTTCACACACTGGGAAAAAAACGCAATGAGACCTGCTTTTCCATCAGAGAATACCAGTTTCCTGTTTACACGTCATTTCAAGGGGAACAATACTTATTACTTGCTACTCCCTTTACAAGTTAACTGGGTAAAAATATTACCGCTCTGTCGTGCGGTCTACAAAAGTTCCGGTGCTTTCTTTGGACGTTAATATAGACGACTTTAACATTGAACTTTCTATTTTAAAAAAAGAAATGGTGGACCAGTTAGAGATCATTTGAATGAATGACTTTTTTATAGTTGATGCTTATCGTTTTAAATGTTAAGAATGAAGAAATCAACAGATTTGTTAAAAATGGTGGACCATTTAGAGATCATTTGAATGAATGATTTTTTTATAATTGATGTTTTAAATGTAAAGAGTTAAATTCATCAGATTTGTTAAAAATGGTGGACCATGTGGAGATCATTTGAATGAATGATTTTTTTATAATTGATGTTTTAAATGTTAAGAGTTAAATTTCAATTTTTTTTTTTTCTGATGATGAAGAAATCCACAGATTTGTTAAGTCTTATTTCCATAGTTCATTTAGATTGTCCTTTACATTATTTCTTGTTAAATATGAATATTCTCAACATATGAATTGTATGATAAAGTACTATTCAATTTTAAATGTTCATTTGTACTTAATATAAGTTTTAACCTTGTGGATGCCATTATCAAAGAATATATAATCTTTTAGTTGAAAGTTAGATAATATGAGGGTTGTGTCATGAATGTTGTTTGTGGCACAATTTTGTCTTTGTGCCTTGCATCACATATATAAGTTTGAATTTTGTTAAGAAAATGTCTTAACCTTGTATTTCTTAAAATATAACTAATATTATTGATATTTGTAATAATCTTTGCTTTGTCATGAAAGACCCATTTTAGTTGTTAAAATAAAAAAGAACTTAAAAAATAGAAGCTGGATAATGGCATATTGAAACACATGTTTCTGTTTTATGTGATTTTAAGTCTGAACGGTTTTAGAAATCATCTGTTATGTGATTTATCTCTTGTCTGTATATTTAGTGTTGGAGTTTAAAATCATAAACAATATATATTCATAATTAATGAATACAATTTTTATTAAAACCAAGGTTGAGATATTTCCTCAATATATTTTTGATAGATAACACAAACAAAGATATTACATCTTTTGAAGATGTCATTGTCTATAGATGTCATTGAAGATATTATTTTCTGTTATCTCTTGATAGCCTATTCTTTGTAATAAATATTACTTTGTTCAACACAAAAAAAGATCTTACATCTTTTAATTGAGAGAATAAAAGTTTTTCTATTCGTCAAAGTTTTGATGATCATACCATCACATCTAGTCAATTGTACTCAATCAAACTAAACCCCTTCGAGAATGACAACTATTTTAATGTTCACATCCACTCAATTTATTATTAATATTCTTTCCATAATTTATTAATAATATTCATAAAAAACCATTTAATTATCAAACTATTTAATGATGACCTTGTTTCAAAAACATAATTCAAGAAAATTTTGTTCGAAATTCGAAAGGACCCCATTTATTTTTGTATTACAACTCTTTAATTTTTAGTTTCAGAGAAATGGTAAAACTTTCTATAGCCTTGCAATCCATATAAAAATGTGCAATGTAAAAGTGGTACCAGTTTTACTTAAAAGGAATGGAATCAAATAGCATAAATAAACTGAAGACGTGAAAGTGGCATGATTGAAGTAAAAAAGTATGTTGCGTCAATTACAAATGTGACAAACGTTGAATGGTTTAAATGTATTGAAATAATGTGTGTGAACGTGATGACTTTGTGTACAAAGGCCGACTATTTGGAATTCAAACGCCATTTGAAAAGGAGAAATGTATAAAGAAGCTTTACAAGGCTTCATCTATCATGTCCAAATAAAAAGGGTACGTGCTCACTTTTGAGAGGAAGGTTTATAATTTATTAATGGTTATATAAATGAATGGCAAATGATTCTCTACTCCAGCAATGTCTATGCATAATTGGGGTGATTAGACTATTTTTTCATTATTAATGACACTAATAATCATATGATATTTATTTGGTGATTTTCAACATGTTTAATAATTTTGGGAAAAAAAGTCTAGTCTCATTTGCGTGGACACAATTTATTCTATAACATATGATTTGTTTTAGTGTTTAGTTCTTTCTTTGAAAATATTTGCATTGTTCGACTAGTTTTAGATTAGAATGTAATATTTTATTTATGATTTATCTACATAACTATTATAGATTGTGGAAAATTCATGTCTATTAAATCTTTGATTTTTTTTTTCTTATTTTATATAAAAGACAAAGTTGCATGTTGACAAACTAAATATTTGTTTATGAGTATTTTAAGTAATTAAATTTTATAAGGCAAGAGCCTACAACAAATTGGTAAATTGCAAGCCTCTCATTCAAGAGGTCTTGTGTTCAAATCTACTTGCTATTGACACCAATAATAAACAATCAAGGCTTCCACTGATTACCTATCAAAAATAAATAAATAATATTTTATAAATATATATATTATTTAGGTGGAAATAGAATAATATTTTTAAAATATATGTTGTGAATTTTTAATATGGAGAAATAATTATTAAAAAATAAAACATTGTTAAGGAACAAAAACTAAAATGATAACATCAAAAGTAATAAAAAGTAAGCATAGAATATTTACTATGGAAAGTAAAGATGAAACAAAACAAATTTGTTTTTTTTTTGATGAATAGGCAATTTCCATTATATATAATTAAAATTACACTATTGTAGAGTAAGATATTTTCTTCCTTTCGAAAGAACAAATCTTCTTCACACTACGTCAATGATATTGACATGCATAGCTAAGGGAAGGATCTTAATCTACTTAAATTGATTAAGAAATAACTTAGATAAAATAAAGAAACTTGAAGGCAAGAGCCTACAACACAATTATAAATTGTAAGCCTCTTATCTGGGAAGTTTTGGGTTTGAATCTATGTGAGCTTAACTAATAATTATAACAATATATCACAAAAAATAATAATAATAAATCTTGGCTTTAGCCTCTTACCAATAAAAAAATTAAAATGACATACTAGGCAAGTTTGGAGCTCTCAACCTTAGACGACAGTGTGCAATGGGGACATCTATCCCATGTGTTGGGGTCTTTCATAGAAGAGAATATGAAATCACTAACTATGTCAGTCAATCCAAAGTTCTAGGTTTTGGGTACTTGTTCTTCACCTAGGCACATAAAAACATGTAAAAGTGTTGAGGTTGTATAGAGGTCTACCTCAATCAAATCCTCACTTTGGTGTTCCCATGTACATGGATAACTAGATAGATAGATAGATAGGTGATGAATCGAAATGGAGACAAACAATAGAAATAACTCTCCACTTATGGAGAAGAACCCCTACTACTCAAAGAAAAACAATAAGAATGAGCCCTCTTAAGGAATAAAAGCCCTTATTGCATGGATATCAGACATGTAGTAAAAACCCATGTATGTAATGAAAGTTACTGTGTAAAAAAATGCACTAATAAGCTAAAACAATAAAAAAACTAACATATTACAACACATATGATAAGGCCATAAAGAAAGAAATAAACAAACAAGGATTTGCAAACCTTCACAAACCCAAAAAGCTTCATTTGTTGAGTAGATTTGGTCCAAGATGGAGATTGTGTGCTTAATTTGCTTCAAGTTTCTAATGGATTGGATTTGGAATGATTTTGGCATCAAGATGTTGCTTAGCTATGGATTTGATTCTCAATAGGGCATGGTGCCTTACATAATGTGATGGATGATTTGTGAATGGAAGAGGCTTTGTTTTATAGGAAAATAAGAGGTCAAATGGATAGTTAAGATTAAAATCTTAGTAGTAACCAAGACGCATTTGAGAGGGAGAACATGGATTGTGCTTTTCTCAAATGCCTCTCATTGTCACAAGTGTTACAAGGAGACAAGATTGGGAAGATGGGAGAATGTGACCATTTTGGGGAGTGTAAAAGGGGACAATTGTATAAGGGGTGCAAGGGATGTGTAAGTGTGTTGAAGGAGCACCTAAGAAGACAATAATACTAGGAGGCCAAAGTTCATAATATGATTAGATTAATTTCATTTTATTGATACATGATGTATTAAAGTAATTTGAGTCAACTGGAACAATAATGTAAGGTTGAAAGCCAAAATTGTAAAAGTTATCCATTCAGGACCTAAATTGCTCAAAGGGTCAAAAGTATATACAATTCCATGAAATGGATAGAAAGAATTACAAAGTTAGAGGTCATTTTGTAGAAGTGCCTTGAAAGTTGTCAAGAAAGTGCAAAATTACAAAGTTGTAATATTGTAAATTTTTGCAAAATGTTGCAAAATGGAAGATGAAAGGTCATAGGGGTAGTTGGATGGTTTCTAACTACCTAACATAGTATAAATAACATGTAGTTGTCAAGAAAGTGCAAAATTACAAAGTTGTAGTATTGTAAATTTTTGCAAAATGTTGTAAAAAGGAAGATGAAAGGTCATAGGGGTAGTTGGATGGTTTCTAACTACCTAAAATATTATAGATAACATGTATTGGTCATTCCAGATCACAATCTAGCTAATTTGATTGGTGTTAACTATTTTAATGTTATTTCTAGGCCTTGTACATATATTTATGACTTGGAAACCACTATAGAAGTTATAAATTTGGATAGTAGGATGAATTATCTTTCTCCTCTTTTTGGTTTTGATTAATTTCATTCTATTTTGAGGAAGTTATGAATATTTTAGTGAAAGTGTCTGTTTCTAGATTTAAGATTCCCTGACAACAATCATGTTACAGTGTTTGGTACTGACACATATGCAAGATTTATGACCTCTAAATAAACTCATTGGGAAGATATGAAAATAATCCTTCATTTCCTTTTGGTTTGAGTCATTTTAATGTAGATATCTAAAAGTTATGGATCTTTTAGTGAAAGCTAGGTTTTCAATATCTTCAATGGAGCTGCAAGAAAAGATTTACACTCATAAAAATGATTAATGATTTGGAAAACTAAATTGCTTACATATTTGGAAACTAGACTCATGAGGGTTTAATATGAAATTATTTTGGGATCATTGCGTTTTTTTGGTGAAAGATATTGGATTCCCTATGTAGGGTTGTGTGTATCCTTTTTGGTTTATGACAGTGAAAATGGGTCTCGGTGTAGAGACCATAACTTGTAAACCAATTGTTGGATTGGTCTCAACTTTGTATATGTTTTAAAAGGCCTATTTTAAAAAAAATAGACCAAAGATTTTTACAAGAATATGTTGGGATTAAAACTTATGAATAACACAATCCAATATAGAAATCAAATTGTGTGAATTGAGAAATATTGATAAACTTATGTTGAAACATATTTTGTTTTACCTCATGAGATGTCTCTAAATAATGAAATTGTTGAATAGACTTTGAAGGGATAAGAATGAATTCTATGGATTGGTTAGTTTTTATTGATGTTCTGCATCATTATTGGTATCAAAGCTTGAAGATCTTGAGTGTGTGGGTAGAGCGCAGAATGAGGCGATCCACTTTAGGACCTTGGAGATTTGGATATTTGATTTTTGTTAATGATTTTTGGTTGTAGGTGCAAGTTAACTCACTACAATAGGTATACATGGAGGCCTATCAAAGAGGGCCATAGGATATGGTCCATTGGGTGTTGCCAAGTGACTAGGGAGAGAGGTAAGGAGAGGACTCCTAGGTGAGGGACAAAAGTTGTTGGTATGTGGAGCAACATGAAGGAGTGGACTTTGGAATGAGAGAAGCACCATTGGAGGTAGTCACTTGAACTCTATTGATGGAATTAATTTGCACAATAGAGAGATCAACATAAAAGGCATAAAGAGAAAGAAAGAGATGAAGACAAAGAGGCAAAGTTTGCTTGTAGGTTTTAGCAAGCACATTTCCATGAGACATGGAAAATTTTCAAGGTCAGGAGTATGTTGCAGGAGCACCTAAGAAGACAATAATACTAGGAGGCCAAAGTTCGTAATACGATCAAATTAATTTGATTTTAATCATTCATGATGTATTAAACTAATTTGAGTCGACTGGAACAATAATGTAAGGTTGAAAGCCAAAATTGTAAAAGTTATCCATTCAAGACCTAAATTGCTCAAAGGGTCAAAACTGTATAAAAAGCCATGAAAAGGATAGAAAGAATTTAAAATATCATAAAATAGTTATTTGAAAATTTTTGTAGGATTTTTACAAAGTTTTAGGTCATTTTATAGAAGTGTTTTGAAAGTTGTCAAGAAAGTGCAAAATTACAAAGTCATAATATTGTAAATATTCACAAAATGTTTCAAAAAGGAAGATGAAAGGTCATAGGGGTAGTTGGTGTTATTATTTCTAGGACCTCTGATAGATAAATTGATATGTTATATAATATCTGATATGAATCACTAATGTATGACAGTCAATTAGTTATATCAGTATAAACTGTATTGTATATTCTATTGTAATCATTTACTGTCACTGGAATAAGACTAATGCACTATCACTGTGATTAGACTTCTCCATTGACCTAAGATATATAACAAAGGAAGAGGTGTATGTCTTGTAGGGACATGAGTATATGTAGCCATACTATTCCTAACACAAGGTTTAAATAAACAAACTTCCGACAATGATAACATACATAAAACATTCTAATAAAGTCCTTGATAACTAAAGGGGTTATAATGTGATTAAAACAACTTCAATAATATCCATACACATGCGCGCACGCGCGCACACACACACACACACACACACACACACACACACACACACATGCACATGCACACACACACACACACATGCACATGCACATGCGCACGCACGCACGCGCACGCGCGCACACACACACACACACACACACACACGGTGTGTATTAAATAATAGAGAGAATCAAATAATACAACATTTCTCCTGCTACTACATATTTAATAGTTGGATGGTTTCCAACTGCCTAAAATAGTTTAAATACCATGTATTGGTCATTAAAAATTATAATGAGAAGAAGGATAATATTTTGGTACAAGTTTGTGAATTCATTTCTAGCTATTTTGATCGATGTTAACTATTTTATACCATTTTCAAGCCTTGTATAGAGATTTAAGGCCTAGAAACCCTATATAAGTTATATATTTGGATAGGAGGATGAAATATATTTCTTATCTTTTTGGTTTTCATTAATTTCATTCAGTTTTGAGGAAGTTATCAGTATTTTAGTGAAAGTGTCTACTTGCAGATTTAAGATTCCCTGACAATAGTCATGCTACAGTAACTAATATTGACACATATGGATGATTAATGACCTCTAAATAGACTCATTGGAAATATATGAAAATAATATTTTATTTCCTTTTTGTTTGAGTCATTTTTATGTAGATATCTAAAAGTTATGGATCTTTTAGTGAAAACTAATTTTTCAATACCTTCAATGGAGTTGCAGGTAAAGATTTATGCTCATACAATGATTTATGAATTGGAAAACCAAATGTATTAAATATTTGGAAACTATAATCATGAAGGTTTAGCATGAAATTGGTTTTGGATCATTTGGTTTATTTTGGTGAAAGATACTGATTCCCTATGCAGGATTGCATGTATCCTTTTTGGTTTATGATCGTAAAAATGGGTCTCGGTGCAAAGACCATAACTTGTAAAAAAAAAGTTGGATTGGTCTCATCTTTGGATATGATTTAAAAGGCCTAGTTTGGAAAATCAAAATCAAAGGGTTTTACAAGAATATGTTGGGATTAAAAGTTATGAATAACACAACCTGATATAGAAATCAAACTGTGTGAATGGAGAAATATTTAAATGTTTGAGGGAATGTTGAAGGGATTCAAATGGATCCTATGGATTGGTTAGTTTCGAATGATGATTTGCATTAAAGTGCATTTAAGGAAGATAATAAATGTACTTGGATGGGGAATGAGAGGACTTGACATGAGAGATTGGGTTAGGATTTATTAACCCTCATGATTTGTTGGAACTACAATTAGAACATTTTTATGTTGTCATTGATCCCAAACTTTACTGAGAAGACATTTACTAACAATGTAGAGTTCCATATCATTTGATTGATGAAGAGGATTTGAAAAGAGAGATAACAAGATGAACTATTAAAGTGGTTGAGTAAAGAGGAGTAAGTATGATGGAACTACAAAGGGCACTCGATCAATTAGTATTTGACAAGATAATATGTTGTTTGATCATTGTATTAAGTGAAGAAGAAAGATGAGTTGAAGTGTACTTCAAAGAGATGATTGATGTAAGTCAAGAAGTTAAGTAAAACACTAGTTTGAATGAGAAACAAATTACTAGATCAATGAAGAAGTTAAGCATTATTGAGCAAAAGATTAAGGAACTTAAGTATTAGCTGAGCAAAATAGTATTTGTTGAGTGATGGTAATGACCAAACAAGATGAAGGAAAAATAAAGTAGTGATTGAGCATAATGATGGATGAGCTAGAAAATGTAAGCTAAGTGAGACAGATCAACAATGACCAAGCTACCTAGTGATGACTGAGCTGAAGAACATTGCGATGACTGAGTATCAACACATTTATAGTTTGAGAAAGAATCAAGATCTGAGGCTGGCACAATTGAATTCATAGAATAGTAAAAATTTGCTAAAGATAAGGATTGCTATGTTTAATTGGAAAAAGATTAAAAGTGTCTATTTAAATAGGCATTTGAAACGTTTTATAGGTTAACTAGAAAAAAATTGACAAATTTGTGAAGAATAAGTGGAAGAACAAGAGTTTCAGAGGAAAAATGAGAAGTTAATGAAAGTGAGATTGCTTGAGGTGTTGCCAAGAAGATTAGAGATGGAGAATATGATGAAGACCAACCAATGAACCATGAATGAGATGAATGGAGACCAGAACATGCAAAATGAGTTGTAATTTATCAGATCAACCTAGTTGTTACTTTCTAACCATTGTGGTAGTAAAAATCCTTTAATCAAGGTTGAGCTAACAGTCATGTTGTAAACTATTTAATCAAGGTGACATTAGGATGGGATGTTTTTGAAGACCTCTAACAAGTCCACTCCTAATAGGGTGCTTTAAATCCTTTAATAGGGTCACACCTAATAGTGTGTTTTGTAACCTTTAATAGGGTTAGCTCTTAATTAGGCTCACTTCAAAAGAGTGAAAAAGTGGTGCCACGTTACTTGGTAGTTTTTAGCAAATCGAGTTTCCATGTTAAATCCTAGTGTCATACTTGTGTGAATGTTGTTTTCATGTGTTATGTTGTTTACTATTATACATTTTTGCAATTTTGCTAACACTAAAAACAATGAGCTAGGTGAATTACTGATGATTTTCTATATTGATCAAGTGGCTTTATGAGTTTGATCATGTTGTTTGAAGTTGTTAAAATTTGAATTGGTACATCTAGACCTGAGAATAACTTATTCACCCCCTCTTAGTTATTCTAATCATTCTAGAAATTGGTATCAGAGTTGTGGTGCTTGCAAGGAAAGTTTAAAGGGACTTATCCTAATGATCAAGGTGTACAAAAGAGAAGTACCCAAGCTAAACAAAGAGAACTTCCCATCATGGTGATGTTTGATGAGATTGCATTTATCTGGAGTTAGAGATTTTGCATTATACTACTTGGATAATTAATACATAGAAGTACCTAGACCCATGACAATTGAGAAAATAAAATAAAAGTAGGAGCATAATCAAATGATGGTATATCTGGCATCTTCCCTAAGTTATGTTGATTTTGATGATGTGAAAGATTAAACTATTGCAAAGAAAATGTGGGATAAGTTGGCACACATTCATGGAGGAGACATAGATATGTTAAGGACTAAAGATGTAATTTTGAGAGGCAAGTTTGCTGACATGAGAATGAAAAAAGGAGAAACCGTTCCTCAGTATTGTGGTCGAATCAAAGAAATGGTGAATAAAATTAGAGGTGTTGGAGGAGACATAACTAAAGAGACTATGATCAACAAGATATTAATAACTTTACTTCATGTTTATGCCATTAGAGTATCTGCAATACAAGAACTAAGATGTACACTTGGTAATGACCTAACTTTGGATAGTCTAGTCGGTAGACTCACTATATTTGAATTGTCAAATTTTCATAATTATTCACCTTCTAGTGTTGAATCTTCTTTCAAGTCTAAACTAACCCTTGATGAATCTAAAAGAAGAAAAAGTTCAAAAAGTAAGTTTGTGGATAGTTATAGTGAATTGGATGATGACCTTGAGGATTTATAAGCATTAATGGAAAGAATGATACCAAGAGGAAAAGCTAAATACAAAGGTAAACTTCCTATAATCTATTTTACATGTAATAAAGTTGGTCATATTACTGCAAGGTGTCCTAACAAAGATGAAAATGAGGAAAGGAAAGACAAAAAATACCAAGAAAAGAGAGACAACAAAGACAATCAAGGTAACAAAGACTACAAGGGAAAAGGTAAGAAACATTGCTAAAGAAGATGGTTCTGAAAGTGATTCTGATGAATATGATGAACAAGTTGTTTATGTTGTAATGAAAGTTGAATATGATGAAGATGAAAAGTGTTGATCTCATTTTGGTTTTGACATATGAGTGACAATACACATAAGTCATTACTTAACAATACTTAGTGTATGCTGAGCAAGAAGTGTATGTCGAACATAAGATGTCAGATAATGCATGCCGAGAAAAATATACAGTATGTGCCAAGCACCAATATGCGTCGAGTAGATAGTTAGCGTCGAGTCACTCTAGTCACGAGCAAGATAATACATGCTGAGTGATTTAGATGCTAATTGAATAGTGGATGCCAAGTCATTTAGAGGACAAGTTACAACACTGAACATGTAATGGATGTTGAGCATTAGAGGCTTCAAGTGCCAAGTAAACAGTTTTGGACATAGTTGTTTGTAATGGCACAAACTCCTATGTAAACCATTTTTGGGCTGACATAAGGATTATTTTACAATTCTAGAAGATATATGTGAAGTTATATTACAAATCCCTATGCTCTGTATGCAACTAATTAGATTAAGGGATGTTCTATGTGGAAAAATGGGTGAATCACAATTATTGATTCCTACCAAACCCTAGGTCACCTAAGTCTTCTTAAGGAGGAAAAACCCTAAAGAGTTTGTATGCACATATGAGAAGAAAAGGGTGAATGCTAAGTAAAGAGAGAGCATTCATGGTGACTAAGAAGGTTGTGATCATGTAATGAATTGTAGAATCAGTTAGAAAGATCAAAGGAAAGTAGAGAGAGGACATAAGTGATACATCTAATTAAAAGGATCAATTATATATCAGGAAAGAGGACATTTGATATCTAGCAGAGAGGTGATAATCGAAGGATCAAGGTTGAAATATTTTAATAGGTGAATCAGTAAAAATATCTTAACTAAGTAGTCCTAGCGGGCTTTTGTAAATCCTTTAACAAGGTGCTTACTTTATTGTAAATTGAAGTCCTCTAACCAGGAACACTTTTAGTAGGGTGTTGAAATCCTTTAACATGGTAAGATTTAATAGTCTTTGTAAGCCTTTAATATGGCAGACCTTTCACAAGGTAGATCATAGTTTATGATGAAACAATTGTAACCTTCATTAGATACACTTTACAATTGCAATAGTGAAGATTTGTTGGTGTCATCCCTACTCCAGTTTTACCTTCTCATTGGAGGGTTTTTGGGTAAAAAAAATTACTGTGTTATGTGTTATTTATTTCATGCTATAGATGATTATGTTTAGTTTGGTATTTTAGTTTACATGCAAATTGTGAGATGGATGTGTTGAGAATGTTTTAATGGTTAGAGTTTTGAAGTACTGATTTAACCCCTCCTCTCAGAGCATACTTTTCCATTGTTATTTCCAACAATTGGTATTAGAGCACTTGTTCTCTGGAAAGGAAAGCTTTGCAGCTTTGAGGAAAGATCTTCAAGATGGAAGTCTACAAGTTGCAAAAGACTATTGAGAACCTAAAGATTGAGATCCAACTTGCTCTACATTAGATGAATGAAGCAAGAGATGAGTTGAAGAGCTCATTAAAGAAAAGGAAATAGATATCTATTGAGGAAAATGACACACATTACCAAGAGGAAGGCACTACTGAATAATTTGCAGATGGAAACTCAAGTGAATTTGATGTAGTAGTTACAGATCTGATAGAAAAGAATGACACCCTAACTGAAGAGGTCAGAAATCTTAATATAGAACAATAAGTCCAATCAACATTGCTATGTGATATGACCAAGTAGAAAAAGAAAGATGAGGAAGATAAGGTCATAATTGAAGATGACAAGGAACATTGACCAACATATTGGAAGAGAAGACATTAGAGGTACAAAGAATTGTTACCATGCAATTGGATACAATAAATCAACTAATGATTGCTAATCATGAATTGAATGGAAAGGACATTGAGATCACAACCATGAAGTTATAGAATGAAAATCTAAGGAATGAACAAAGAAGAGAAAAGGAATTTACTAAAAGTTTCAACAAACCCAATGAAGCTATCAAAATACTTTGAGAAACTAACAAGATCTCCTATATCTAACAATGGTACTACTAGATTGGGATACACCAATATTGAGGAAGCAGAATCATCTAAAAGTAGTGAAAAAAAAAACATAAAAGGTAAGAAATATAAACCAACTTCTCATAATTGTGGAAATTTAGGTCATACAACCAATTTTTACAGGAGCAACAATGTAAATCAGAACCCTAAGAAGAAATTCATGGGTTATTGTCATAAGTGCAACAAGAAAGGACATCAAGAACATGAATGCAAGACCAAGACCTTAAGCACACAAAGATTTGAAGGATAGTGCCATAATTTTCAAAAGTATGGACATAGAGCATATGAATGCAAATCTAATGCCAAGTGGACTTCAAACAAGCAGACAAAGGGACAACAAAATGGAAAATCCTACAATTGGGATTACAATACAAGGAATAGATGTCACTATTGTCAAGAGTATGAACATTTTCTTGTTAATTATACTAGAACACATTTAAGAAGTGATTACAGTAGATGGTTGAGTCAAACTACATTTTTTAGCTATTTGAAGACTAGTCACATCAGTAGAAACTGTACAACAAGGTCAAAATCACCAAGAAGTGAATCAAATAAAGGCAAAGAGAAGGTTGATGTTGAGAAAGTCAAAGTGTAGATGAACAAGACATGGAAGAAAAAGGAATATTGTAGCACATCAAGTTTAGATGAGGTCACTTCATCCAATGGATCGGTTGATCACATCACCCCCAAATAGGCAATCAAAAGGTATGTGAGATTGATATCTGAATGATAAATTTTATATTAGTTTCAAGAATCTAAGTTTTGAAAATATTATATATGCATGAATTAAGATGCAATGTATTGGTTATAACTTGGAAGAAATCTATAAGTTTTATTAGTTTTCATGTTATTGCTGAGCATGAAAAGTTTCATAGTTGTTGCCAAGTGAAAATAAAATTTCAGTTGATGCCAAGCTATTAAGGGTGATAGTATTGGCTAAGCTCACCATGGTTACCAAGTATAGTATAAATTATGTGTAATCCAAGTGAGTTGAAATTTCTATGATAGCCAAGCTTACAACTATGTAAGCACTGAGCATTTATTATTGATTTTTAAGGGTTATATAGTCAATTCTTGATTCATTTGCAATCATTCTCAATCTAAAAGAGAATGAAGAGAATAAGGAAAACTGAGGAGAAAGATTCAAGTATTTTTGAACTGGATTCAATTGTTACTCATCACCAATCATTAGATTCATAAGGTATTTATCGTGTGTTGAGCTACATTGTCTGAATTATCAAAAACCCTAGTTATTTAAAATGGTGTCTAGCTCTTCTACTGCTATTAGGAAGGAAGGAAAAGAACTTTTAAATGTTCAATTAATAAGTAATTAGGTTAGATAACTACCCTTCTAAGCTATTCCTAAGAAAGCATGTAAGGGAGATCCTTCTAGTAAGTTATCAATGATACCACCATAGGTTTTGATGATACAAGATGTTAGATTTGCTGCACTTGTAAAGTTGGAAGTATTGGAGACATGGAAATTAGAGATCTTTATGGAAAATTGTGTGTAGATGGATTATTGAAGGAGGAAAAAAAATTGTAGAGAGAAAAGGGTTAACCTATGCCCTTGATTTTCCAAATGTATTCAAAATAGAATGGATTAAGATTGTACTTAGTAGAATGCATGATCACTCTATATGGTTGGAAAATGGCCCTACCAAGATCACAAAAAGGATCATCCACTGAGTAATAGGGTATCCTACCCTAGATAGACCTAAGACCATGTGAAGTGATGCAAAGGAGATAATTGAGAAGAATACAGGGGCTGTATGGAATAAAAGTGAAATGACCATAGAAAAAATTGCTGATCCCCTAATTGCATTTGTAGTAAGAGTGATTGCTCATAAGTTCTTTCAATCTAGCAGATTGAACAATGTGTCTTGTATGGCAGTGGATTTAGGCTACAAGATAGTGAATAAGGACCACACTTATGACCTTGCTAAGTTGCAACTCCAATAGTTATTAAAAAACTTGGGAGCCATAAGAAAAACAAAAAGTGCACAATGCAAATTTGACTCATTACTTGTCTGCATATGTTTCTATTTATAGAAAAAATTTCCCACATTTGGTAAGGTGGCGTGGAAAGAAAATAGGCCAATAATATTACATATTTAAAAGTTGATAGAACAACTTGGAGAAAATTTTGAAACATTTATGACTAGCTACTTTGAATATTTTAAGAAGTCTATGAAACAAAGACTAAGGATTCTAGTATCACTTGTGGAGAAACTGTTAGAAGTATAGTCCACCAAGATAATTGAAGGGGAGGGGGTGAATCAATTATCCAATTAAAACATTTATCAACCTTAATTAATCTTATCCATTCAATCAAAGTAAATAATAACCATAACAAGATGCACATACACAATTACACTAGATTTGTTGACTAGGGAAACCCTTGATCAGAGGGAAAGCCCTGGTGGGAATGATTCTCACAAAGATATACTACTATATATATATTCCTTGTTAGAGGATGGACCCTGTTAGGAGTCTATAAACACATTTAGTACATAAGAGTCCTTTTTAGGAGATTTTGAATCTCTATTAGGAGATTCCAACCCTGTTAGGAGTTGTAGAAGACAGAAGGACCCACTATCCAAATAGCTTCTGGGGAAAGATCACTGAACTTCACTGTCTAACTGATCTCTCAATTATTCCTTGCAGAATAATTGTTTGTACTATTCTTTAACCTCTTTCCTCTATCTTGTCAACTAAACCAATCACTGTCAGACCTTGTAGACTAGGTCAAAAACCTTAGATCCAAATATCAAACCTTGGATCACTAAATAAAACCTTGACAACAAAGCTCTCTCCAACTTCTACTTATCTTCACATATCAACTATTTCTCTTCAATTTTGCTCTTCGTGCTTCATGCAATTTTCCATTCAATCAAAGGAAAATGTCCTTCCTTTATACTAAATCCATAAAAAAATTCCTTGAGTTAGATATTACACATTCTCAATTAATTATTATAGGATCTCAATAAGAACACATTATACTTAGTGATAACATCAATCAATCGCTTTGTAACTTGAATAACTTTCTTAATGTGTAATATTATGACAAGCGAGCTTAGCCATGTCATAACCAACATGTCTTCTACATGCCTTTAACCTTTCTTCTCAGAATAAAAACCCTACTAAGAGATATAACAAGTTTAGTAGAACATGCTTCTGTAAATTCTATCTCAAAATAGTCATCACCAAAACTTGCATAACTTCTTCTAGACTTAATGTATTTTGCTCCCAAAGTTAGCTACATATACTAGATACTTAATAGTATCTCTCTTTAACCTCACTAGTAAAAATACTCAATGATCTATCCGTACTAGCTTGATCTTTCTGCTGTTCTTTGGTCAAATACCACATAAAACTACTATGTTGACATCAATGACAAACATAGTCATGAATGTAACTTATCATCATAATAATGATCTAATCACATCTCTATAACACTCCCCCATAGAAATATCATCAATATTCATGCTTCCAACAATCTCCCCCTTTGACATTGATGGCAACATAGATGAAAAACATCTAGTTCCAAGAATACCAATTGTAAAACACTGTTATCCGTTCTTTTCAAATCCTCTTTGTCAACCATTCACCTTAATTGATATACCTCAATGTGCTCTATATCAAACTATTTTTCATGCTCTAATCTCTCTCTTCAATATACTCTATATCAAATTGTTTTTCATGCTATAATCTCTCCTTCATTGACATCAATGTCAAAGGTTTTAGAAACCGTATATCTCTGCAACAACTATTTCTGACTTACTCAAGTGTCCAAAGACAATATTCAAAACAATATCCATCAAGAGTTCTAGATGACTTTGTTCATCACAGATACTCCCCCATATAGGAAGCATTAATATCTAGTCCAGAAAAACAATAGTTCTCTGTAACACTGGATTGATGCACTCTTGCATCATCTATGCTAACGTAGGTAGGGGCATAACCCCTAACATCCCTCGCAAATAATCAAAAGTCTCTTTGGAAAGAGGCTTGGTGAAAATATCTAAAATCTACTCTTTGGTGGTTACATACTCCAATCTAATTTCTCTCAACATGTGATACTTGATGGAAATATGCTTAGTCTTAGAATGAAACATTGGATTCTTAGAAATATTCAATGTTCTTGTGTTATCAAAATGTATGACAACAAGTTCATTGAATTCTATCCTTATATCCTTAAACATCTACTTCATCCAAACAACTTGATTACAATTTTTTGTTGTTACAACATATGTTGCCTCTATTGTACTTTGTGAGATACAATCCTACTTCTTGCTTAACCAAGAAACCAATCTTCCTCCAAGAAACAACGCTCCACCATTGGTGCTCTTTCTATCATCCATACTACCTGCCCAATCAACATCACTATAAGCATATAAAGTGAAATCATTAGATGTGTCATACCACAATCAGGGCTCTAGTGTTCCCTTCAAATTTCTAAATATCCTCTTAACTATTGCATAATGTGATTCTCTGGGATTGACTTGAAATCTTGCAACAGTTCCAACTACATTTTCTATATTTAGCCTTGTGTGAGTCAGATATTGCAATCTCCAATCATAGATTTGTACTTCTTCTACTCAACAATAGGTGTCTCATCCTTTGTATATAACTTGTGTCTAGTTACCGTAGGTGTTCCAATTAGTTTACATTTTTCCAAATCAAACCTTTTCAATAGATCTTTCAAATACTTAGTTTGAGAAATAAATATTCCTTCTTCATCCTACACAATCTATAATCCGAGGAAGTATTTCATCTCTCTTTTCATACTCATTTCAAATTCATTCTTCATTTCTTCTGCAAACTTGTCACTGTCATCATCATCTCCTCCAAATATGATGTCATCAACGAATATTACCAAAATCATCAATCCATGATCTTTTTCTTTCCAGTATAGATTACTATCTGCCATACCTTTGCTAAATCTAAGTTTTGTCAAATGCTTGTCCAACATTGTATACTAGGTTTTTGGTGCTTGTTTTAAGCCATACAATGCTTTCTTTAATCAACATACCATGTCCTTGTTATCTATTAAAGGAAAACCTTTAGGATATTCTATGTATACCTCTTGTTCATGTTCTCCATTTATAAATTCTGACTTGACATCCATTTGATACACTTTGAATTTTTTATGTGTTGCATTGGCTAAGAATAACCTTACCGCTTCAATTCTTTCCATAGGATCATAGGTTTCATCATAGTTTATTCATTCTTGCTGTGAATAACCTTTACATAACAATCTTTCTTTGTTCCTTACAACTTCATCTTGTTTATTTATCTTGTTCATGAATACCCATTTTGTTCCTATCATAATCTTGTTTTCTGGTCTAGGGACCAATTCCCATGTCTCATTCTTTACTATCTAATCCAATTCTTCTTTCATGGCTTGTTTCCAATAGTCATCGTAAAATGCCTCATCTGCATTCTTTGGTTCTACTTGAGATATCAGACATAGTTCTTCATTGATTCTGCTTCTTGTCATCACCCCTTTATCTCTGTTGCTGATGATCTGCTCTGGTGGATGATTCTTGGTCATATTCTTACCAGAAGAAGGAGTTGTTATCTCAACTCTTGGCTCATTTCTAGGTTCCAAACTTTGTTCCTGCCTTTGCTCATCTTCATTCTACAAATCATTGTTAGTTTCAAAGAATAATTCATCATTCCTTCGTTTATTAACAACAAAATTCACATTATAAGAATTGTAGTCAACTATTCTTTCTTGTATCCTAAATGTCTCATCAACTCTTACATTTGCACTCTCAATAATAGTCTCAGTTCTCAGATTATAACATCTATAAGCTCTACTTTTCAATGAATAACCAAGAAACATGCCTTCATCACTTCTAGCATCAAATTTACCAACATCATCATCTTTTTTGATATAACATTTGCTACCAAAAATTCTGAAATACTTAACTATAGATGAGTAACCAAACCATAGTTCATAAGGGGTCTTGTTTGTGTCTTTCTTGACTTGCACTCTATTCATAGTGTAGACTACTGTATTCATAGCTTTTCTCCAAAATATCTTGGATACATCATTCTCAACTAAGATAGCTCTTGCTATTTTTGTTATTGACCTATTTCTTCTCTCTACAATGCCAATTTGTTTAGTAGTTATAGGAGCTAAAAATTGTCTTTTGATTCCATTAGCTTCACAAAATATATTAAGATCATTTGAAGTAAATTCCCCTCCTCTATCTGATCTCAAATAATTAATCTTCATACCTAATTCATTCTCAACTCTCTTCTTGAATATCTTGAACTTGTCAAATGCCTCTAATTTTTCTTTAAGAAATACAATCCACATCATTCTAGAAAAGTCATCAATAATAATCATGAAATAGATTTCACCATATAATCCTTTAGTCTTTGTAGGACAAATAAGATCTATGTGTACAATATCCAACTTTTCTATAGTAGTAAACTTCTTGCTGGGAAAAGAAGCTTTGTTATGCTTTGCCAATACACACTCCTTGCAAATTGTGTTAGTAGGATTTTCAATCTTAGGAAAATTTCTAATTGCAAACATATTACTATTTTTCACAATGTTGTCAAAGTTTATATGACAAAATCTCTTATTCCATAACCAACTATCATCTACCTTTGTAACCAAACATGTCATTTCAATGGGATTCAACTAAAATAAATTACCTCTAGATCTAGTTCTTGTTCCAATTACCTTTCCATCTTTGTCTTTCATCATGCTCTCTATGAATTTTAATTGATAACCTTTATCCACTAGTTATCCAACACTCAAAAGATTGTGTTTCAAACCATCAACAAATAAACATCCTCAGTGTTAGTCTTACCATCAAGAGTTATAGGTCCAATACCTTTGACATTGCAAGCTGCATTTTTTCTAACTCAAAGAATGCCTCCATCATAGCTTTTGAAGTCAACAAACATGTTCATGTCACCAGTCATATGATGTGAAAAACCACTATCAATTATCCAATTAGATTTCTTTTCAACCTGTGATACCAAAGCCATTTTCTTTGGACTTTCTTCTTTAATAGCTACAAATCCTATTTCATCATCACTAGCACTTACTGCTTGTTCATCAGAATCATCTTTTTCATTGGCATACAAATAATCTTTATCTCTTCTAGGTTTGAACTTTCCTTTATACTTTCTCTCTCTTTTAGGACACTTAGATGCATAATGACAAAACTCATTACAAGTCCAACATTTAAATATTTTCTTATTGTTTTTTTCTCTTCTTACCAAAAGGGCTACTCCTTCTTCTATCTTTCTATCCTCATCATATCTGCTAATGCTAGCAAAATATCCTCTAGCACTTGTGCTCCTTGATCGATTAGGTTGAATGTTTAGGGCACTAAAAGCTATCTCTATTCTAGACAATTCTCTGAACTTTTTAAGCTCATTCTCAATTGCTTCAAGTCTCCCAATTAATGTTTCCTTGGTGAAATATTTGGTACAAGAGATCAACAATTGTATCATTTGGACTGCCTGCTTATATGGTGGCATTAAAATCTTCAATATCTTCTAGATCACCTCATTATCTTCCTTGGTTCCTCCTTGAGATTTGATACCTACAGTGATTTTTGATAGTCTACCTACATATGTTCTTATAGATTCATCTTCCATTATTTTAGCATCTTGAAATGCACAAATTCAACTTTGTAGCCTCAATTTCTTAGAGTGTTCATCACCTTCAAAACTATTTCCAAATATTCTCAAATATTATGAGAAGTATTAATTGTTTTTACTTGGTTGTACTCAATTTTGGTAAGTGTAGACAATAGTGCTTCTCTAGCTCTTATGTCACACATAAAAAGTTCTTTCCCATCCTCAGTACAAGTTTCCAACACACTTTCAACAACAACTATCTTTTCTAATTTTGTTAAGATCTAATATCCTAGACCCATACACAACAGATGTATCTTCATCTTTTCCTTCCAGCTATCATAATTTGTTCCATCAAACTTTGGACTACCCTTTCTGAATATGTTCACCATGGATCTCCTAAAGTTTTCAAGCTTTATCTTCAAGGACTTGGTGCTTTGATACCAATTGTTAGAAGGAATAGTTCACCAAGATAACTAAGGTGGGGGGGGGGGGGGGGGGAGTGAATTAGTTATCCAATTAAGAAATTTATCAAACTTAATTAATCTTAACCATTCAATCAAAGTAAACAACAACCATAACAAGATGCACATACAAAATTACACCAGATTTGTTAACTAGAGAAACCCTTGATTGTTAGGATTTAACCATGGATAGAAATAAAAATTACCTGCAGAAATAAACAATATTAGAAAACAATAGATCACAGAAAAGAGAACACAAAACACCAAGATTTAACATGATTCACCCAATCCTTGGGCTATGTCCACCAAACAGTAAGAAGTATGAAGTATGTACAATACTTTCTTAATCAGTCACCACAAACTAACAATCTCCCACTTGGGGACTAATTAGATTTCACACTAGACAACAATCTCCCACTTAGAGACTGATCCTGTAGCAACACCACTACCGCATGGGGCTTTCAAGAGATCAAACCACCCTGGACTCTATTGTTCTTTTATTCTTGTTCAGTCTAGAAGACCAACCAAAGTTGAAGAGGAATTTAGCTTCTCCCTTGTCACTACCTTTGTAAACATATCTGCTAGATTGTCATTTCTATGTATCTTGTCTAGCTTTAACTATCCACCATGCAAAAAATGATAAAATGAAATGGTACCACAACTGTATGTGTTTTGTCTTTGAATGTAGAGCTGAATTCTTTACAAGATGAATGACACTCTAACTATCTATAAACACATAATTATCCCTCTGAGGGTGTCCCAATTCTTCTAGGAAGAACTGAAGCCATATCATCTCCTTGTCTGCCAGTGTAGTAGCAACATGCTCTACCTTTGTAGTGGATAAAGTATTAACCTTCTGCAAATGAGAAACCCAACTCACTGCTTCCCCACCAATAGTAAATACATAACCTGTAGTACTCTACCTAGTATCAATATCCCCTGCTAAATTTGATTCAACATATCCATGTAAATTGGTAGTAGAGCCCCCAAAGTGTAAACACTTACTAGATATTCCACTCAAATATCTGAGAATCAATTTAACTGCATTCCAATGCTCAATTCTTGGATAACTCATATACTTGCTAACAATTCCCACCGCATGTGCACTATCTAGCCTTATACATACCATAACATACATCAAGCTTCCTACATCTGAAGCATAAGGTCCCTTGGACATCTTTTCCTCCACTTCTTGTGTCTTGGGACACATCTCCTTAGTCAACTTCAAATGACTAGGTAAAGGTGTGTTGACAATTTTAACATTCTCCATAGAGAAAAGTTGCAACACCTTCTCAACATAATCAACCTAAGATATAGTCAAATTCTTGTTCTACCTATCTTTGCAAATCTTCATACCAAGGATTTTTTTTCTCTCCTCAAATCCTTCATAGAAAATGCATGTGCTAATTGGCATTTCAACCCCTTAATGTGATCCATGTTAGACCTAACTACAAGCATATCATCAACATATAAACATAAAAAATATAACTATCATCATCCAACCTCTTAAAGTAAACACAATGATCTAAATGACACCTACTATATCCATGCTTATGCTTAAAACTGTTAAATTTTATATACTATTGTCGAGGTGCTTACTTCAAGCTATGCAAACTTTTTTTCATTCTACACGCTATGTTCTCCTTACCTTTGACCTCAAATCCCTGTGGCTGAGCCATATATATCTCTCCACCCAAATCACCATGAAGGAAGGTTGTTTTAACATCAAGCTACTCCAAATGCAAATCTTCAATAGCCACAATACTTAAAACAATGCGAATAGAAGTCATTTTAACAATAGGAGAGAGTATCTCATCAAAATCAATGCCTTTTTTCTGTGCAAATCCTTTTACAACTAACCTAGCTTTAAATATTTTCTTACATCCATCCTCTTCTTTCAACCTGTAAACCCACTTATTTTGTAAAGCCCTTTTACCTAAAATCAACTTGCATAAATCCCATGTCTTATTTTTTTAGCAAAGAGTCCATTTCCTCTTTCATTGCAGACTCCCATTGAATCTTAGTATCCACCTGCATAGCTTCATCATAACATTCAAGTTCACCAACATCGGTTAGTAAAATAGAATACAAAGAGGGAGAAAATCTTTCTAGAGGTCTACTTAGCTTTGTTGACCATCTAACATTCACTGGTGTGTGTGGTATTTGTTGTTGCGATTATTGCACATCATGAGGAATTGTTGGAACATCATCTTTTGGAGTATCATCCAATACTACATAATCATCTTCTTTCTTCTCATGTTGGTGCAACAAATCTTTGTACAACACTTTCTCATTGAATATGACATCCTGACTTCTTATAATTTTATGATTTTCAAAATCCCAAAGCCTATAACCAAATTCACCAATGCCATATCTAAAAAATACATGTTTCTTTGACGTAGCTTCCAGCTTGGTTCTATTTTCAAAATCTATATGAGTAAATTCTTCACAACCGAATATTCTGAGAAAAGAATAACTCACCTTCTTACTAGTCCACGATTCATTTAGAATACCACAACCCAAAGGAGTAGAGGGACCTCTATTAATCAAATATAGAAAAATATTGACAACCTCCACCCACATGTTTAAGGGAAACTTAGCATGCAACATCGTGCTCCTTGCATGCTCCATTATAGTCTTGTTCATGCATTTAGCCACTCTATTTTCTTGTGGAGTCTTTGGAATAATTTTTTGTCTAAAAATACCATTAATGGAGAAATAATATTCAAATTCATGACTACAATACTCACCACCATTATTAGATTTGAGACATTTTAATTTCTTACCAGTCTCCTTTTTAACCAAGTATTTCCATTTTTTAAAAGTTTGAAGTACATCAAATTTTTGTCTAAGGAAATAAACCCATACTTTTCTAGTTGCATCATCAATAAATGTAACATAATAATGAGGGCCACCAAGGGAAGATACATGAGTTGGTTCTCATACATCTGTATGCACAAACTCTAATTTCTCACTTTTATTTTCCTTCCTAATCTTCACAAAACTCACTCTTTTTTCTTTTCCATACACAACTTTTACAAAAATCCATATTAACACATTTCAAACTTGGTAAAACTTTCTTTGAATGAAGTACTTTCATACCTTTCTCACTCATGTGCCCAATTTTTTTGTGCCACAATGTCGTATCAGAATCTACAACAACAATTTGTTCTCCCTACTCAACTGCAACAACTATTCCTGAACATTCATTTTTCTCTAAAAAAATCAAAGTAGAAGGAACAATATGACTTGTACAAAGATATAAGGTGTCTACTTTCACACCTTTTTCTACTACAAGAGAACCTTTTGAAACCTTCCAATTTTTATCATTACAAGTAACTACACAACCCTCATCACTGAGTTGCCCTACTGAAATTAAATTCTTACTTAGCCTTGGAACATGTCTTACCTCATGTAGTAGCCAATGATTCCCATTCTACAAATTAATCTTAACTTTTCCTTTTCCAAAAATTTGACAAGGTTCATTATCCCCCAAATAAAAAAGCCCAAAATCCCCTTGGAAATAATCAATGAAATAACCTCTATGAGGTGTAGCATGAAATGAAGCACCAAAATCTAAAACCCATGAATCATCAACACTTTCTAAAGATAGAAGCAAAGCATCCTCTTCAGATTTGTTACTTACCACATTTGCCTCCTTGTTCTGTTCTAGTTTATCTCCTTTATTGTTCTTTTGAGTCCAACAATCTTTCTTCTTATGCCCTAGTTTCTCATAGTACCATCAACCTTTAG